>NW_021024802.1:333307-349278 GCF_004153795.1 Camellia sinensis
TCCACCGATAGAAGAAAAAAGGAATAAAGAAACAACTTCTCTCTTTTGTATAGAATTAAACAAACAATCTTTGATGTAAACTTATTTAAACCAAAGTGAATACCCCTCAATCAAAACATCAAAGAAAACTAGCAAAATATCTCCAGATATAAACCCTAGAACCTAAGAAGAAGATCTGGAGGCGTTACCCCAGATTTGGAGCAACATGCGAATTTATAGAATCTAAAATTGCGAGGTCTGCTCGAGCGTGAGAATGGACGCTCGAGCGGGGACACTATATGGCGTGTTCTGCACTAGGGTGTACGCTCGAGCGGGGAAATGGACGCTCGAGCGGGGACACTATATGGCGTGTTCTGCACTAGGGTGTACGCTCGAGCGGGGAAATGGACGCTCGAGCGGGGACACTATATGGCGTGTTCTGCACTAGGGTGTACGCTCGAGCGGGGAAATGGACGCTCGAGCGGGGACACTATATGACGTGTTCCAAACCAGGATGTACGCTCGAGCGGGGATTTCGACGCTCGAGCGTGAAAACACGGATCACAGTATTTTTGCAGACTCACCAAACTTCTGGAACTCAGCATTCTCCGCTCGAGCAGGGAAACGGACGCTCGAGCGAATAGGTAACTTTGAATGCATTTTTGCATTTTGCTTTGGCCGCGAGCTAACCGGGCAGCTCGACCCCCGTCATAATCAGTGAAGTGGCAATCTTGAAAGCATTAACATCACAAACTTCTCTGCAAGGCACAATTCGAGTAGGATTCGCGTCTAAACACTCGTAGCCTCACTGAGATAAAAAGTGCGAAAACAAATACATCTGAAAGGAGTTTTGTCAAACGGGATTGCCAAGAATAAAAACCTAACAGGAGAGTTAACACTTTTTTGATCATTTGAATTTTCTCTTGGTAAAATGTAACCATTAAGTATATAACAATAAGGACTCATTTGACCTATTTTTTCCATAAAAATCACAAAAAAAATAAAAAATTAGCTTACCATTCCTTAGATATCTTGTGGCCAACTTACCCCAACGAATGCTTTTCTTCTCCATGTTTTGTGCATCAAGAAAATGATGTGAAACAGCTCCATTCCTATTCGTCTTGCCAAAATTGTTAGCTTTACTCAAATTAACACAATGAGGTCTAATGTGTCCACTAACTCCACAATGATGACAAATAGGTATGAATTTCTTCTTGAACATATTTTCATGAGACAAACTAGAAGTTGAAGCAATTTTACCTTTCGCTTTGACAATGTCACACCCCATATTTTATTACTTAATCTCTTAAATCCAATTTATTTAATTAACCACAACAAGTTAACTTAAATAAATAAACATATTTCAATAGAAACAGGACATCCTTTTCAATTCATTCAATTATCTCATTATCAATTGAATCAAATAATTAAACAATTCATCAAATCCATTTTATACGGTCTTATGAGATGAATGCATATGTCATGTTATGCTTAAAATATTTTTCTCATCTTTTGAAAATCTTATGCACAATGCCATTTTGAAAAACACATTAATCCAACAATTTCAATAAAATTCCAAGATGATAAATACGACTCAGGAAATCCCTAGGCTGGTGTCTGCAAGTAGACTACACAAATACTGCCAATTTGTCATTTTTACCAGTATTAATTGGAAGGCTCAACACCTGTAATCTGCCATTTTTACCAGTATTAATTGGAAGGCTCGACACCTGTAATCTGTCATTTTTACCAGTATTAACTGAAAGGCTCAACACCTGTAATCTGTCATTTTTACCAGTATTAACTGGAAGGCTCGACACTTGTAATTTGTCATTTTTACCAGTATTAACCAAAAGGCTCGACTCCTATTATCTATACCACCTTTAAAGAATTACCTTTGTATTTACCTCAAAATCATTTCATGAAAACTTGTTTCCCAACATTTCTTTCTTAATGCAAAGTTTTCAAATCAAATTCCAAAGCTCATCATTATCAAATGAATTGATATGCCAATGCAATGATTAATAATACAATGCAATATTTCTTCCACTTTCAATACTTCCACGCAATATTCTCATTGTGATCAAAATTCTCATTTCTCATTTCAATATAATTTCTCAAGATAAATATAAATACTTTTATTCCAATTCATCCATGGGACAACGAAATTCTCACACTTAGAGTAATCTCAACCATTTAGTCACTTCAAGACTATATCAACATTTTTAACAACAATTTCCAAAACTTCAACAATTCTCATATTCCATAAAAACCATCATTTATATGTAAATAAATATAACAACATCTTCAAAGATTGTCAACATATTTCTTAAAAATCTCCAATTTCTAGGTTTTCACACCAAAATCACTCTTCATTTATTGAAAGAAAGTCACCAAAAACATCTCTCTTCAATCCTCATATTTCAAAACCCTCAATTTCTTTTTTAAAAGGAACAAGAAAGTAAACCCACTTTCAAAAGAAAATCTCTCATCTTCTTGAATCAATAATCAATTTTCAAAACAAATCAAAGGATGATTTCGAAAATCATCTAGATCTTGCAAAAACATATATATAACTCAAAGGAAATCCCTACTTATTAAATATTACCATTTCCATCCTACTATGTCAAAAGTTATGGTATAATCTTAATAACACACTTTTAACCATAACGGATATGACCTTTTAACCAAAACTAATTTAATCCCCTAAATTAGTAAGTTTATTATATTAAAAAAATTCAAATTAATAATACCAAACCTAACTTCACATGCCTCATCCCTCAAGCAAAACTATATTTCAATATAACCATTTTTCATGCCAAACTATTTAAAGAGGTAATATTTTTACCAAATTCTCTACCAATAACAATTTTACAACTTTTTCTAAAATTACTTAACCAACATGATATATCAAAAATTATGAAATATGCCCAAAGTAACATTTTCAAGATTATGAGTTCGAAATTCCACATTTCACATTTTTATTTTCATAAAAATGAACACAACTTAATCATCAACATATCATCTTTTATAGAATATCATGAATATAACACTTTTAGAGTTTTTAATCCCAAAACAATTCTATAATTCCTACTTAAGCATTTACTCCATATTCCTCAACATTAATTTATTTTTCTCAAAATAAATTCCAATTCAAAGGGAAAAAAAAATCAACTTTATATTTCTCAAAATAAATCTTCTAATCATAATATGGTGTAAATACAATCATACAACTATTAAATTTTATTTTCAGATTTCTTTGCAAAATTATCAACACAAAATGATTTTTCCAAATCAATCTCAAAATGTCAACATTCTTAACATTTCAACATAATTTTTCTTCCAAAAATTACCAAACAAAATCTGAAAATATATATATATATATATGCAATACCTCTTATAATGATATATTTTCTCAACAACCCCTAATATAGCTTTAATATAAAAATATGAAGAAAATCCCTACCTCATATAATGAAGAAGAGCAGATCTGGAAGGCAAATCTTGCCCGATCATGAATCCGAGACTACCATTGCAAAGATCACGACGTGCTCTCCGACTTTCATTTACAACACTTTTGCAAAATCTCACTCTAAAGACTCCCATTTCAAGCTCAAAGATTGAGCAACAATGGTGAACATGGAGAGAGAGAGAGAGAGAGAGAGAGAGAGAGAGAGACCGACTTTCATTTACAACACTTTTGCAAAATCTCACTCTAAAGACTCTCATTTCAAGCTCAAAGATTGAGCAACAATGGTGAACATGGAGAGAGAGAGAGAGAGAGAGAGAGAGAGAGAGAGAGAGATGAGCTCTCTATTCAGCCCAAGAAAAGCAAAAAAGGGGAGGACAGAAATGGAGTGGTGTGGGGGACAACCCCGTGTGGATTGTCTTTCCAAGAGTGGTTTCTTTTCAAAAAAATAATTTAATTTATGTAATAATTCCTCAAAATTTTATAATATAAATTATAAAATGGTATAATTTTTCTCACCACAAAATATAACATTTTGTACACCATAAAATATAATATTTTGCTCACCACGAAATATACACCCATTTTATACACTTCAAAAATATACAAATTTTCACCATATGGTACACACCATAAATTCAACTTTCAAATATGTATTATAACCATGTATAATAAATAATTACAACTCCCAATATGGTCACTACTAATCACGTAATTAAAAATGACCAAACAGTTAAATATGAGTCATAAACAAACTCAAATTAAATTGAATCCAAGCCATGGGTTTTGAATTAAATTCCCACCCATAAGCCAAACATGACCCAATTATATACCAAAATAGACCCAACAAATCTATCCAAATCATGATCTAAACATTAAAAATTAAATAACAAATTTCTGCTATAAATTAAACTAAACACCAATCAGTCCGTGAATTTTCATAAAATAAATACTCATTATTAAATTCTGAAATTTGTATCCAACGTGCTAGACTCATATGTGAACAACATATAAAAATTTCATAATTTTCTGAGATCGGGAACTATTTTTAAAAAATTAAAAAATCGAACTGTTTTCGCATAAAATTTACACAGCACTCAAATTCGAAAATTTGCTCAATTAAATTATGCACTGGCTATTTTTAAAAAAAAAATAAATTGGATCATTATAGACAGCCTTGTATACCTTGTGTGCTTGCGTCCTTGGAGGTAGATCCTTTGGGTTTGGAGTTGAGATTGTTGCAGTAGCCAAGACTACTTTTGTCATTGGCCATTTGTTGTGAATTTAGAACAGCATCCAAATTCTTTGAACTTGTGTTCCATAATTTGAGTGTGGCATTGGCACTGATCAATTCAAGTTCCCTTTTGGCACATTTTTGTTCAAGTGTTTTTCTTGTCCTAGCACCATTTTTAGCTTTCTCTTTAAGGAGATCAAAACTCTTCTTAAGCTCATCATGTTCACCAAGAAAAAAATCTCTCATTTTTGCAAGTAGAGAGTTCATCAATCAAAATGGTCTTTTCATTGGTGAGAGAACTTATATTTGTTTGAGCTTCCATGAACTCCTCCTTTAATTGATGTTTCTTCTTCTCACTTTCTTCCAAGCTAATAGTGAGTTCGCCTTTTTGCTTTGACAAGTTGCGACACTCATTGTACATCTTCACATAAGTACCTTGAAAGTCCTCATCTTCACTATCAAAAGTGTCCTCATCTTTTGAGGCTGGATCAAGCCTTGCAACCAAGGCATTGTGTGTTGCTTCTTGCTCATGCATTGAAGATGTAGCACAAAAGGCCATGAAAGGACGTTCACTTGTACCTTCATTTCCTTCCTCATTTTCTGAGTTGCTCTCATCATCCCATGTGATTTTGAGAGCTTTCTTTTATTCTTCTTAAAGGACACTCAAGTGCTATGTGACCATACCTTTGACATTCATAGCATTGTATTTCTTGAAATTTCATGTTCTTTTTGTCGGGTTTAAAAAATTTTGCTCTTCATTACTTTGCTCCCTTGAAAATGATTCCTTGAAATTACGCTTTTTCTTTCTTATAAATTGTTGAAACTTTTTTGTAAACAAAGCCATCATTTCGGATTCAAAATCTTCAGCTTCTTTGGCAGTTTTAAAATTCTTATGAGTGCTATTAAAAGCTACAATATCTTTTTATTTTTTCTTTGAGAAAATATTAGCTCATAAGTTTGTAAGTTTCCAACCAATTGATCCAGCTTATGACTATCAACATCTTCAGCTTCTTTAATAGCCGTAACTTTTGATTGAAAACGGTCGGGTAATGATCTCAAAATTTTAGTAACAACCTTAGACTCAGGACTTTTCTCTCCTAATGCAAAATAGGAATTAACAATATCAATATCACTAAGTTGGGCATAAAAATCATCAAAGGTCTCATCATCTTCCATTAAAAGTATTTCAAAACTACAAGCAAGCCTTTGAAGTTTGCTACGTTTTATGGCATTAGTGCTCTCATGAACTGTTTCAAGAATATCCCATGCTTCTTTGGCCATTTCACAAGTACAAATCTGATGAAAATTCTTCTTTAGTGACAAAACCAAAAATAGCATTGATAGCCTTGTTATTACAATTTGCATTAGAATAATCATCAGTATCACACTTATCCATAGGTTTTGGAATACTCACACCTACAGTGACCATGGGTTCACTCCATTCTTTAATGACGGATCGCTAAACTCTGTCATTAATAAATTTTAAGTATGCTCTTATTCAAGCTTTCCAAAAACTATAGTTGGTTCCGTAAAGCAAAGGAGGTTTATGTGAACCATTACTCCCTTGGATTAAATCCATAATCAATAATCACTTTTGAAAGATGTGAAGAAATTTTACAACTTGATGATGAACTTGAAGCACGTAAGAACTAATGTATCATCAAAACAACAAGAGAGAATAACGCTTCCTCTGATTCAAAATATTAGTCCCATATTCCATTTTTCATTGTCCCAAAATGTTAGTCCATTTTAAAAAATTAAGGACTACAATAATATGAATTTCCTATTTTGCCTTTCTTTTAAATTCATTAACAACACAAAAAGTACAATTATGACAATTGATATTCCCAAAAAAATGTACTATCAAAGGGTAATTTTGGAAAATTGAAATTTTTAAAGTGCAATAATTGTACTACGAAAAAAAGTTGGATCCCCCAAAAGGGACTATTATTTTTTGGACGGAGGCATAGTTTCCTCACTACAAAACTCTCTCTCATAAAAACCTCTCTCTAGGTAAAGCAATATGAAAAAAAAAAAAAGTTATGGAGAGAAGTGGAGTGATCCAGAAGAGATGCCAAAACAATTCAGCAAAGGTCCTATAAATAGACTTTAGGGAGAGCACCATAGCGGGCACAGTTATGACTGTCGCGGGTGCGACTGTGTCATGTGCAGGAGTAAACCACCTTCGCAGGCGGCAAAGAAAAAGTATTGCGAGTATGTTTTTATCGCGGCATGTTCGCGGGCAGGATAGTCAAATTTACGGGTGCAATAAACATTATTGTTCAGCTAATTTGCAGACTTTTCCTCCGATTTCCTTCATCTCTTTAACCCATGCCCTACAAAAATAATTACTCGGCAAATATCCACTCTTAGCCTCCGTTCAGCCTATTTCCATCAAATCTTGACCCATGCTTTCAGCCAATCAAGACTAGTCAATCAATCCCCTTTTCCACTTATTTTGCAGTAGACAACCAGCCACATTATGTCTGTAAGTTCCATAATTTTCAGCCCTACAACAACATACTTCAGCCCAAACATCAATAGTTCAAATCTCAAATTGATTACTTCAAGATAGATATTTCAAAAATAGTAAATCATTAATCAAAATGAATCAATAGTCAATGTCTTTTGTCAAGAAAGGAATTTGCCAAAACAACAAAATCTTTAGGATAAAATCCTAACAATAACTCTAGACTGATGTTACTACACACAAAAAAATGTTGGTTCTGAATCTGACGATAGGGAAAGGATAAGAGAGAAGCTATTAAGCATGAGAACAACTGTAATCATGGTTAGTCTTGCAACCACGTTTTCCTGTACACATAGCAGCCCAATATGAATGCATCTGATCGTTTCACGCAACGAACGCGAACCATCCCTCAATGTGGGATCAACTACATTTGCAATTATTCCTTTCTGCGAACTTTTGCAAGCCTGGAAGAATTCAATATGTGGAATAAGCTTTCACGGCCTAACAAATTTCATGGTGTTGGCAAGTTATCATGAATATTGATACTTACATAACATAAAAGATCCTCCACATTCTCTCCATTGTGAAAACAATTGTTCTTCTGGCCACTCACAATTTCCAAAATTAGGACACGAAAACTAAACACATCTGACTTGAGTGAGAATTGATCAAGCATTGTATACTTTGGAGCCATATATCTGCCACATTGTTTAATATATATACGTTTCAATGACAAAACTACAATAATGATGTAACGCCCTAAATTTCTAGCCCAAATGATAATGCAACAATCATAGCTCTATTAAAGGAAAACCAAATATAACTTCTCATACTTGCATTACATACTAATAATAATTCCTCATGCGATATTACATTGATTCAACAACAAGTAAATAACCAAATAAGCACCCCCATGAGTTTACAATCTTCCAAGGCTTAAGCCCGGTATACAAAATGGTTATTCAAACCCACACATACATAGCCCTTGGCTTACAAATAGGATCACGGCAAATGAGAACTTTAGTGCTCTCAACACACACATTTCCACGCCCTCAATTAGGCGGATTCACCACGTCTTTTCTTGCACAAAAATCCAGTAGGGTGAGCATAAAGCCCAATAGGAAATCCTTAACAAAGTATATACATTTTATACAAGTCTTAAGAGATGAATGCAAATACCATGCCATGTCTTTTTGAAAATAAAACACATCTTCATCTTTTGAAAACCATCATGCTCAATGATGTTATGCAACTTTAACTGTTCAAAATTTATCAATCTAATTAAAGGGGGCAATAAATACAACTCTGGTAATCCCTAGGCCGGTGTCTGCAAGTAGACTATATGAGTACTACCAATTGTCATTTTTACCGGTATTAACCAGAAGGCTCGATACCTATCCGCGCGACTTTCTGGTCTTTCACCAAGGATACTCAGGCCAACTTAAACAATTTCATCTACACCACCTATCAAGACTTACCACCATATTTACCCCAAAACCATTTCATGAAAGCCCATTTCCCAACATTCTTTTCTCAATGCAAATTTCCAAAGCTTAACATAGTCCAATGGATTGAAATGCCAATGTATGCTTAATAATACAATGCAGCCTTTCTTCCATATTCAATTGTGCCACACAATATACCATTGTGATCAAAATTCTCAATCCTCTTTTCAGCATAATTCCACAAGATGAATATATATATATATATATACTTTTATATCCAATTCATTCAAGAGAATAACGTAATTCCCACATTTCGAGCAATCTCAACAATTTAGTCAATTCAAGCCTAAATCAACATTTTGACAACAATTTCCAAAATAAACAACATTTCTCATTTTTTTCACAAAATTCGTCATTTATATATTGAAAAATCTAGAAATCCCCTAGATGTTGATTTGTGATTATGTAACAATTTTAAGCAATATATAACAATCCCAATCAAACAATCAAGACAAATCGACACAACGATTTTACGTGGAAAAACCACAATTGGAGCACCTCCGATTGTGATAAAAAAAACCACGGGCAACAGCCACAAAAACAATCCACTAAGAAGATATAAAGGAGTTACACAGGTATACTCTCAATTACCTAGCGAATCCACGCCCGAATTGAACCAACCCCTATGTACCTCTTCCTATCCCATCTTCACCTCAAAATTGTCTTGACGATAAGCCACTCCAGAATCCACCAAAGCTTCAGGCTTGAATTCTTCATAATCCACTAAAGAACAACTCTCTCTTTTGTATAGAATCAACAAACAATCCTTTGATGTATCCTCCTTGAACCATGAGTTGAATACTCAATGAAACATCAAAGAAAACTAGCAAAATAGCCCAAGATATAAACCCTAGAACCCAAGAAGAAAATCTGGAGGCGTTAACCCTAGATTTGGACTGAAACACGTATTTATAGAAATCTATCCCACGATCTCCGCTCGAGCATCAGATTTGCCGCTCAAGCGCGGAAAGTTCCACTCGAGCGGGAAAAAACAACATCCAGTATTTTTGCAGGCGAATAAACTTCTGGAACTCAGCATTCTCTGCTCGAGTGGGGGAATGTCTACTCGAGCGGACAGGAAACTTTGAATCCTTAAGTTTGACATTCTCACTTTCACTTGCTTTGAGTTTCGTGGTGAGTTTGTCATTCAATTTGGATAAGTTAAGAGACTCCTTATACAAGTTTTCATAAGCTTGCTCAAGATCTTCATCATCACTCTCCGAGGATTCATCATCAGTGGCATTCTCAACCGACCTTTTCGGATACTCTGTTCGTCCTTCAGTTTCGGAAGCCGCCATGAAAGCAAGGAATTGTTTATGTCCCTCTTCGCCTTGATCTTCGTTGTCACTTTCATCTTCATCAGATTCTGATTCATCATCCCAAGTGATAGCGAGGGCTTTCAAACGAGTGGGGCATTCTGAAGCAAAGTGGCCAAATCCTTGGCATTCATAGCATTGGACTCTTTTAGAGTTCCCTTGTATCTTTCCTTTCTCCTTCTTGGCTATAGAATTAATTTTGAGTTTATCTTTGCCTTTAGATTTATGAGTATGAGTATATTCCAAAAGATTAGGATTTTTTTTTCAAAAAAGATTTTTTAAATTGTTCAACAAAAGCAGCTGTAATCTTGGAATCTATCTCACAATCCTCATCAGAATCCTATGCAACTCTATGAGCACTTCTAAGAGCAATAGCATCTTTTTGTTTCTTTTTGAAATTCTTATGTGCCTCATAAGTTTGGAGATTTCCAACCAAGTGATCCAGCTTGAGGTTGTCAACATCTTGAGCCTCCTCAATAGCCGTAACTTTTGGTTGGAACCGATCGGGCAAGGATCTCAAAATTTTTCCCATAACTTTGGATTCTGGTATTTTTTTCACCTAAATTGAAGCTGGTATTGACAATGTCTCTCAACTTCGTATAAAATTCATCAAAGGTCTCGCTATCTTTCATTGAAAGGTTTTCGAAACTAGATGTGAGCCTTTGAGGTTTTAAGCGTTCCACAGAAGGAGTGCCCTCATGAATAGTTTGTAAGATATCCCAAGCCTTTTTTGCGACTTCACAATTACAAATACGACTAAACTCTTCAGGTGTGAGAGCGCAAAAGAGAGAATTGATAGCTTTACTATTCCAGCTACAATTTTGGTAATCAATTGTGTCCCACTTATCGATTGGTTTGGGGAAAGTTACTCCATCAACAGTAATAGTTGGTTCAGCCCACCCATACATGACAGATTGCCAAAATTTTTCATCAATAGATTTTAAAAATGATCTCATTCGAGCTTTCCAAAAAGAATAATTGGATCCATCAAGTAGGGGTGGTCGAACCATAGAATTTCCCTCACGAATTGTATCCATTATCACAAATCAAACAACATCTCGCTCTAATAGATTTGTAAAACAAAAAAATAGAGTGACCTGCTCTGATACCAATTGAAAAATCTAGAAATCCCCTAGATGTTGATTTGTGATTATGTAACAATTTTAAGCAGTATAAAACAATCTCAATCAAACAATCAAGACAAATCGACACAACGATTTTACGTGGAAAAACCACAATTGGAGCACCTCCAATTGTGATAAAAAAAAAACCACAAGCAACAGCCACAAAAACAATCCACTAAAAAGATATAAAGGAATTGCACAAGTATACTCTCAATTACCTAGCGAATCCATGCCCGAATTGAACCAACCCCTATGTGCCTCTTCCTGTCCCGTCTTCACCTCGGAATTGTCTTGACAATGAACCACTCTAGAATCCACCAAAGCTTCAGGCTCAAATTCTTCATAATCCACCGAAGAACAACTCTCTCTTTTGTATAGAATGAGCAAACAATCCTTTGATGTATCCTCCTTAAACCATGAGTTGAATTCTCAATGAAACATCAAAGAAAACTAGCAAAATAGCCCCAGATATAAACCCTAGAACCCAAGAAGAAGATATGGAGGCGTTAACCCTAGATTTGGACTGAAACACGTATTTATAGAAATCTGTCCCGCGATCTCCGCTCAAGCGTCAGATTTTCCGCTCGAGCGGGGGAAGTTCTGCTCGAGCAGGAAAAAACAACATCCAGTATTTTTGCAGGCGAATAAACTTCTGAAACTCAGCATTCTCCGCTCGAGCGGACAGGAAACTTTGAATGCATTTTTACATTTTGCTTCGGGGGCGCTCCCCCTCGCCCCCGCCGCGGCGCTGCCCCGGACCCGCCAAGAGGCGCTGCCCCCTGGACCCCCGCGAGCTGACCGGGTAGCTCGATCCCCATCATAATCAGTGAAGTGGCAATCTTGAAAGCATTAACATCACAAACTTCTCTGCAAGGAACAAATCGGGTTGGATTCACATCTAAACACTCATAGTCTCACTGAAATAAAAAGTGCGAAAACAAGTACAACTGAAAGGAGTTTTGTCAAACCGGATTGCCAAGAATAAAAACCTAACATATATAAATAAACAATTTTCAAAACATCCATTTATTTTGGTACGCAAAATAAATATGACAACATCTTCCAAGGATTTTCAACATCTTTCAAAGAAAAGACCCAATTTCTAGGTTTTCTCACCAAAACCATTCATCTCCAAAATATTTAGAAGATCTCCCCAAAATCATCTTTCTTCAATAAATATGGTTCTAAACCTTCAATTTCTATTTTAAAAGGAAAATAAATTAAACCCTCTTTCGAAATCACTCATCTTCTTGAAATTAACAATCAATTTCTCAAAGCTAATCAAATGACGATTTCGAAAATCATCTAGATCTTGCAAAAACATATATAACTCTAAGAAAATCCCTACCTCAAGTTTTGAAGAAGAAATTAGATGAAACCCCCAAAATCAACGGTGTTGAAACTCGATCTTCACCACACACAACAAAGCCCTCGAGATGATAACCAACTTTGGTGAAGAACTTAGGTCTAAATCCCAATGGATTTGGAGAAATCAAAGAGAGAATATGACTTCTAGAGAGAGAAGCTCCCGATCTGGAATTTTGGAGAGTTTTAGAGAGAGAGAGGACTGAAAAAGTGATATGAATATCAGATTCACGAACTGATATAACATGCTCCGCTCGAGCGTGGAATGCCCCGCTCGAGCGTCAAATACACTAACCCAGTACTTTTGCAGACAGGTCAAACTTCTGAAACCAAACATTCTCCACTTGAGCGGACAAGCAACTTCGAATGCATTTTTCATTTTTGTTTTGGGGCGCTGCCCCTCAACCCTGCCAGGGCGCTGCCCTAGGACCCGCCAAGGGGCGCTACCCCATGGACCCTCGCAAGCTGACTGGGCAGCTCGCCCCCCGCCAGGGCGCTGCCCTTGGACCCGCCAAGGGGCGCTACCCCCTGGACCCCCGCGAGCTGACCGGGCAGCTCGACCCCCGACCGGCCCAGTCGAAATGGCAAAACATGAAAGAAGAATCGAAACCGGGATCGCTACAAATGATGTGATGACAAAATTTCTATATCAAAATTTGAATAAATGATTTATTATCACTATGTTGGTAAGACTCAAACCAACTCACATTTATGATTACAAAACATGATTTTATTTTTTTTTGTTTCTTATTCAAAGCAATTATTATTATTATTATTATTATTATTATTATTATTATTATTATTATTATTATTATTGCAATTCTTGATTGTCATATGAACCAAAACCATTTTGGAAATGAACAAAAATATAATTTTATTTATAAGATATGATTTGAATAGAGTTAAATCTTATTAGGTTTCCACTATTTTGCTCGTATTTCCTTGTGTTTCGTCAAGTAGAAACAATCCCGTGCAACGGATTGGTATTTTGGATAGGACTGCATCCACCATGTGCATCTTCTGTAAAACCCAATAGGAAACAATTGAACATGTACTACTTCTTTGCCCTATGGTGTGGAGGATGGTCTGGTCTGTTGCAGTGGTGGGGGACTGTTTGGGTGGTACCAAGATCCATCGAAGACCTACTACAATTGTGGGTAAGGCACTATTGCAATAAAGAGGAAAGGAGGATTTGGCATGCCATTCCACTAATGTCTCTCTGGTCCATATGGAAGCCCAGAAACGAGTTTCTTTTTGAAGATTCTCAGCCTAAGATGCTGGAGCTACAAGAGCTTATAATCACCAAGCTTGCTATCTGGTTAAAGGCCACATCCAAGCAATCTCAATTCTCAATTTATGATTTCTTTTACAACTTCTCACAAATTAGATACTGTATAGGTGGTGGTCTAGAATAGGGTGTTTTCTATTGTCTTCAGGTGAGAGGTGTCTTGCAATTGATAATTGTATTGGTTACTGTTTTGTGGGGTGTTTGGAGTTGGAAACTCTCTAACTCTTTTGGGAGGTTGTATCTTTTATTTTTAATATATATCCTTTGCTTGCTGCTCAAAAAGTAGAAACAATCTCGTCATGCCAAAATATGGAACTCCACATCTAAAATTCTTGCGTTTTGGATAAAATTCGAGCTTTAGTAAAATTTAGAAATTTGGGATGAAATTTTATATTTTTTTAGAAGCAATGTTCATACTACAAGAAATAACACTTTTAGCAACTAACTTTTTAGTCGCAAAAAGCTCATATCCAGTCGCTAATGATTTTTAGTGACCAAAAAAAGTTGGTCGCCATTTCGTCACCAAAAGCTCATCACATAAGGTTTTTGGCGACCAAAACTAATTTTGGTCGCAAAAAGTTAACATTTGCAACCAAACACTTTGGTCGCGGAAAGTATTTTAATTACTCGAAAGTTGTTCATTTTGCGACCAAAAACCTAGTCGTTGAAAGTTAACATTTGCGATGAACTACTTTGGTCACCAAAAGTAGGTCGCCTATAGTAATTTGCGACCAAAACATCTGGTCACCATTTGAGTTGGTTTTTGGCAACCACGTTAATTTGGTCTCTAAAAGTTATCATTTTGCAACCACATGTTTTAGTCATAAAAAGTTGATCACGGTAATCAATTCTTAGAAGCTTCTCAAAGACCTATTGCGACAAAATTTTATTGGTTGCAAAAAAGCTTTCAATTTTAAAAATCATTTTTTAAAAATGTAATGCTACTTTTTTTTTTTTTTAATACCTGCAATATATATGCAATTAATGAATAATTCATGTCCATCCAATTAATTTCAACATACCAATCCATCAACAATCCAATCTAAAAACAAAAAACTATCGAAATGAAGTCAAAATAGTAATTAATCTATCTAATTACTATCACCTGTCAACATGAACACATTAATATTTGACAAAATAACCATCCATCCATCCATCCATCTATTTAGTTTACAATGAATTCACCACATCAAAACATATTTAACAAAACCATCAAAGATTTGAAAAACCATTAATATCCAACTGCATGTTATATTTGTCTGATACGAAATATATCAAAAACTCCACATATAAGCACAACTTAGAATTAATGCACCGGCAAACTCATGTCCATAAACACGCATGACTACACTTCTAACTACCTGCAATAAAAAAAATAAAGTGCTGTTAATAATAATAGTTTTGAATACATTTCTATTTAATTTTGTAAAATCTAATTCCACTCCCAAACTAGCAATCACACAGAGCCTTACTAGAAAGTTCAAGGGAAAAAAAAAACAAAAAGAAAATAGGGAATTAAGCTAACTAGAGAATGTTTCGATGGTGACAACTATTATCACAGTTTTTAAGAACAAAGAATACAATGAAACAAAATAATTGAATAGAAAACTAAATAAATAAATATACTGTAACTTGGTTTATTACCTCACAAGGTTTTTTTTTTTTTTTTGATTGGCACTGGGGTGTCCAGAACAAAGTCCGACTAATCCCCAGGGATGCACAAGGCCCTTAGCAAGGAGCTTCCCGCAAGTGCACAACGGTTAATTCAAGGGTTTTTCCCCAGTCCAATGGCCCCAAGGAATTGTTAGCACCTAAGAGGTTTCAATCCCTGAACCTTGGAGGGAGCATACCTCCAAGACCCAAAATAAATCAGAAAAACAAATGCCCACAAGAGACGGGGCAAAAGAGACAATCATAAAATTAAAAACCCTCTAACTACACCAAGTAGGATGGCATCTCCTATTTAGATCATCTACTTAATAAATTTTTGGGATTCTCTTCCTATATTAGATCTCCACATCCAAAAAAAAAAAAAAAGGAAAAAAAAAATGGGCCTGTATAATCCATCTTATTATTTTTCATCAGTCTCCATCTTAATCCTTGCACACACTCAAGAGACTTGGCAATCATAAGTCATATTAACTAGTCAGGATATGGTAAATGAAAACATGGAATAGGGTTTTCCCACATTAATGAACTACTCTTATCACTTGATCTTTGA
>NW_021024802.1:364369-379734 GCF_004153795.1 Camellia sinensis
CTGGCAAAGCAGTCCATGTTTGGCACTACTTTTTCAAAAATCTGTTTCTCAAAACGATTTGCCAGATTTGGACTCTTTGGTTCAGATTAAGAACCGCGACACAAAAAAATCGAGTCCGAACTGTAGCAGCGAGGTCCCCCTCTGCGGGCGCGTCTACAGAAGGCTTGGTGAAAGATTTACAGAAGGTGTGAAGACAAATTGACTGAGTTGGGTAATTTGTGTATTATGTTTGTAATCTTTCTTTCTTCAGTAGTGGATTGATTAGTGGCGTTTCTCCCGTGGTTTTTGATTACAATTGAAGGTTCTTCGATTGTGATTTTTCCACGTAAAAATCGTTTGTGTCGATTTATTGTTTATTCAGAAAAACAACAATCTAAATCACTTTCGTAAGTGCTTGATGATTTAGATTGCGTGTTTTGAATAATTGGGATTTGGAATATTTTAATCTTGATCTAATCACGAATCACTTAGGATTTTCAATTGGTATCAGAGTACGTCACTCTTTGTTTTTATGAAAACTATAGGAGTGTGATTTTGTGTGATTAGTGATATAGATTCTATTTGTGAAGGTAACTCGACCCATAGACCTCCTTTACTCAATGGTACAAACTATTCTTATTGGAAAGCTCGTATGAGAGCGTTTTTAAAATCCATCGATAAGAAAGTTTGGCACTGTGTGATCTATGGGTGGAGTGAACCTACTGTCACCATTGATGGTGTTGATATTCCTAAACCCCTTGATAAATGGGACACAACTGATTACCAAAACTCGAGTTGGAACAGTAAGGCTCTCAATTCCCTATTTTGCTCCATCATACCTGAAGAATTTTGTCGTACCTGCACGTGTGAGGTAGCAAAAGAGGCTTAGGACATTCTTGAAACAATTTATGAAGGTACTACTTCTATCAAAAGGTCAAAACTTCAACGTCTCACATCCGCCTTTGAAACCCTTTTTATGTGCGATGATGAGACGTTTAATGATTTCTATGCAAAACTTAGTGATATCGTGAATTCCTATTTCACACTCGGTGAAAAAATCCCAGAAGCTAAAGTTGTTGGAAAAATTTTGAGGTCATTACCCGAGTGGTTCCAATCAAAAGTGACAGCCATTGAGGAGGCTCAGAATGTTGATACCCTCAAGCTTGATCAGTTGGTTGGAAACTTGCAGACTTATGAAGCCCACCAGATTTCAAAGAAAAAACAAAAAGATAGTGTGGCTTTCACTATTGCTCATGAGACTGCAAAAACTCCGGAAATTGAGTTTGATTTAGAGTATGAGATGACGGCTATGTTTACTAAACAGTTTAAAAAAAATTTGAAGAAAAAGAAGCCTAATTTCAAAGATCCTGTTTCAAAAGACAAGAGTAATGAAAAACCCAAAACTCTTCCACCAAAACTTGCTCCTAAAACTGAAAAGAAGATTGTAAAGGGGCAAGGGGTCAAGTGCTATGAATGTCAAGGGTTTGGCCATATTGCCCTTGAATGTCCTTCGAAAAAAGAATCGAGAGAAAGTCTACACTGTGACTTGGGATGATGAAAGCAGGTCGGAGCAAGATCCTGGAGAACCTGAATCCGGAGAAGACGGGGATAGTGCTTTCATGGCATTTTGGTCCACATTCACTCAACCTCTTCCTAAACCAGCGGAATTAGCTCGTGGTCAGAACCTGCATCATGCTCCCACATTTGGCGGGAGTAACTACCTGTATTGGAAGATCAGAATGAGGGCGTTTCTAAGAGCTTTTGACCCAGAAGGCTAGCAAGCCATTGAAGAAGATACAGAAAGTGCTGACAATCCGAGCACTCAGAGAGCCCTGATTTCTATTCGTGGAGCAATTTCTAATGAAGAACAGCAACGAGTTGCTCACTGCACAAAGGCTAAAGATGCATGGGAGATTCTGAGCCAATTCCATGAAAGAGGAGATTCACCTTCACCACCGTCCAGCAACTTTTCTACCTTAGTTGCCTGACTGGATAAGGTCAAGAAGAATGAGGAGCATAAAGATGATGATGAAACATCTACATCTGATGACAATGATGAGATTACCGGTGATGATCTGCAACAAACTTACGAAAAGCTTTATGGTAAATCTCTGAATCTGTCTAAAATCAATGACAAACTCACTCTCAAGCTCAAAGCATGTGAAAGTGAGAATATCAAGCTGAAAGGAGAACTTGTAGCAGCAAAGCAGAATATCATCAAGATCTCAAGTGACAGGCAAGACTTATATGGAAAACTTCTATCCTGCGAAACTGAAAGGAATGAACTTTTGAAGGTGTATTCCACATATGAAGAGAAGCTTGAAAGTCTTGAGATGTCACAAGCTACATTGGAAGAGATAGTCTGTCAGAAAGATGAAGAACTCCGTATTGCTAGAGCCCCTATTGCCATATGGAACAAAGGTTCCAAATCTTTAGAAGACATCCTCGGGTCTCAACAAATGGGCTGTGACAAAAGTGGGCTAGGTTATGGTGCGACAGCTCACAAGGGACAGGTCTCTACTTCACATGACCTGAAGACTCAAGCAAAGGGAAAGCTAAAAGTAGACCAGGGTGATCCCTCTCTTCATCTACCTAAAGGGTGTAAGATCAACAAATGGGAGGTAAAACCTATTTTTATTTGTCATCACTGTGGTAGGTATGGCCACATTCGTCCTTATTGCTATGAATTGTTTGGTAAGGTGTCTCAAAAGGGTAGAAATTCGAATACTTTTTGGAATAGGAGACCACCTTACATGTCTAGGCGGAATACCAAGATTCATGAGGGTGTTCACAACGCCAAGACATTTACCAAGACCAAAAAGATTTGGGTGAGAAAAGCTGATTTGTCTTGTTTAGTTGTTCACATTGCCCTAAAAGCACGTGACTCACACATGTGGTATCTTGATAGTGGGTGCTCTCGTCACATGTCCGGTAACAAATCCTACTTCACCTCCTTTTAAAAAATGAGGGAGGACTTGTTACCTTTGGAGATGACGGCACTTCTAGAGTCATTGGTAAGGGCTCTATAAGTGTTGCTAGTCTTCCCAAGCTCGAAAATGCTCTTCTTGTTGATGGCCTTAAAGAAAATCTTTTCAGCATTAGTCAAATGTGTGATTCCCACCATGAAGTATAAATGTGAAATTTTGGATAAAAAGGGAAATACTGTCTTGCATGGGGTTCGCACATCTGATAACTGCTATGGGATTGTTACTACTAATGATCTCACTTGTCACTCTGCCATCATAAGTAACATTGATTTGTGGCATCAAAGATTAGATCATATGAATTTCAAAGACCTAACTAAGATAGCCAACAAAGAGCTTGTGAGAGGTGTACCTAAACTGGGTAAGAATCTGAACCATGTGTGTGGACTATGTCAACTTGGAAAACAGACCCGTGCCCCTCATAAAAAGGTGAACAGCTTTACAACCAAACGTCCTCTTGAATTGGTTCACATGGATTTAATGGGTCCTACTCGCACTGAAAGCATTGGAGGTAAATGATACATTTTTTTAACTGTTGATGATTTTACTCGTTTTTCGTGGGTAAATTTTTTAAGGGAAAAATCTGATACGTTTGATCCTTTCCAGGCCTTAATCCTTAAAATCCAAAATAAACAGGGTATTTCCATTAAGCGTATCATAAGAATCCGAACTGATCATGGTCGTGAGTTTGAAAATAGTTCATTTTTGGATTTTTGTGATATGTATGCAATTATGCATGAATTTTCTGCACCTATTACTCCACAACAAAATGGAGTGGTTGAGAGGAAGAACAAAGTTGTTCAAGAAATGGCTAGGGCCATGCTCCTTAGCAAGAAACTTCCTCCAAAGTTTTGGGCTGAAGCCCTAAATACTGTTGTTTATGTCATAAATCACGTGTATTTAAGCCCGGCACTTTACAAACTCCATATGAATTGTGGAAGGGATTGAAACCTAATGTAAAATACTTCAAAACTTTTGGGAATAAGTGTTACATTTTCAACGATAGAGAGCCTTTGGGCAAATTTGACTCCTGAAGTGATGAAGGTATTTTTCTAGGGTATTCAACCACTAGTAGGGCTTTTCGAGTCTATAACCTGCGAACTTCTTCTTTAATGGAATCTATCAATGTGGTTATAGATGACACAAGTTCACCTACTCCAGCAACAAATGAGGATGACAATGGTGAGTCCCCAATCTTGGATACTGAACCATAAAGTCAAAGAGAAGCTGAATTCCAAGCCCAAGAAGTTGAGACGGCACCATCCTCACAGGTAAGTCAAAGTCCAAAGAGTGCACAAAGAAACATCACTCATGATGCTTCTGTCACCGCAAGTCCTGAGTTCAAACCATCAACAAGGGTGAAACTGAATCATCCAGCTCAACAGGTGATTGGAAGTGTATCGGATCGAATGAAAACCTGAAGACAGATTCAGGATGAGGTATCACATATGTCTTATGTTTCTTTAATTGAACCTAAGAATTTTAAAGAGGCCTTGCTAGATGATAGTTGGGTCAATGCTATGCATGAAGAATTAGGTCAATTTGAACGTAACAAAGTTTGGACTCTAGTTCCCAGACCTAGAGACATGAATGTGATAGGTACCAAGTGGATCTTTAAAAATAAATCTGATGAGAATGGTACTGTGGTTAGGAATAAAGCTGGGTTGGTTGCTCAAGGATACACTCAAGTAGAAGGTGTTGACTATGATGAGACGTTTGCCCCAGTTGCACGTCTTGAATCTATCCGTATTTTACTTGGTGTTACTTGTTATCTTGGTTTCAAACTGTTTCAAATGGATGTGAAAAGTGCCTTTCTGAATGGGTACTTGAAAGAAGAGGCATATGTTGAGCAACCAAAAGGGTTTGAGGACCCTAAATGTCCAAATCATGTCTACAAGTTAGACAAGGCTTTGTATGGGTTGAAACAAGCCCCTCGGGCTTGGTATGATAGACTTACTACATTTCTTCTTGATAATGATTTTCAAAGGAGTAGTATGGATAAGACTCTATTTGTAAAACATACGAAGTCTCATATTCTTGTTGCTCAGATTTATGTTGATCATATTGTGTTTGGATCCACTGCTGATCATCTTGTGAAATATTTTTCGGATTGCATGACACATGAGTTTGAGATGAGCATGATGGGAGAGTTGTCTTATTTTTTGGGTCTTCAAATTAAATAGTCTCCTTCAGGTATGCTTGTTTCTCAGTCTAAGTGTGCCAAAAATCTTGTGTCAAAGTTTGGTCTTAAGTCTGCCAAACATGCACGCACTCCCATGAGCACCAGTCTTCACTTTTCCAAAGATTCTTCTGGTACTGATGTTGATCCTACCCTTTGTAGGAGTATGATAGGGAGTCCTCTGTATCTCACAGCCAGTCGTCCTAATATTGCATTCAGTGTAGGTGTCTGTGCCTGTTACCAAGCCAGCCCTAAAGAGTCTCATCTTCTTGCTGTTAAACGCATCATTAAATATGTTAATGGGACATTGGGGTATGGGGTTTGTTTTCTACTGATACTACAGCTGAAATTACTAGATTTTCTGATGCCGACTGGGCTGGGTGTACTAATGATAGGAAAAGTACATCCGGGGAGTGTTTTTACCTTGGGAATAATCTAGTTTCCTGGCATAGTAAAAAGAAAAATGCTATCTCCCTTTCAACTACTGAGGCTGAGTACATTGCTGCAGGGAGTTGTTGTGCACAAATGCTATGGCTGAAACAAATGCTTCATGATTATGGGATTGAACAGGACACTCTCACACTTTTCTGTGATAACACAAGTGCCATAAACATTTCAAAAAATCCTATCCAACACTCTCGCAGCAAGCACATTGACATTCGTCATCATTTTATTCGAGAGTTAGTGGAAGACGGCCTTGTTGTTTTGGAACATGTACCAACTGAGCATCAAAAAGTTGGTATTTTTACAAAACCCCTTGATCTTCTTTGATTTGAGTTTCTTAGAAAGACCTTGGGTGTAGTGCTCAGTAACTAGGGTTTTTCCTGTTTCCTATGATGGGAGTGAGTGGTTGGTTAGTTGTATACTTGGATGTGATAATCTCATTGCCATTGAAACCTGATATCTTTGAATAAAAAAAATTTATGAACACTGCTCATGTTGCTTATAAGATCTCATTTGTCTTTGTTCATAGCTCATTCTGAATGCCCATACTCATTTACTTCATGATCTCATTCTGTACACACTTTTGAGATAAACTGTTGCAGGGGTTTCCGCACAAGTGATCAAAGTTCTCTATGGACCACTAACAGTGTTTCTGGTTCTTTTTTAGAGAAATTGACCCAGACTAGTATATCATGGGTGATGTTGAGTCTCTTAACCATTTACCATCTTTTTCACTTCCATGGTTTCTCCCTCAGTTCATTGAAATCTGGGCATTAGGAAAAGGCTACCTCAGAGGCACCAACTAGGCCATCCTTTTCGATTTTATTCTTCGTTGGTTTGGTCTCCATACTCTTGAGCGTGCATGCCACCAGTGAGTGCCCCCAAGAAAGAAAAGTTCAAAAATATAAAAAAAAAAAAAAAAAGAGAAGTGGGAATCAGTGATTGAGGGGGAGCCTCCGCATTTACTCAACAAATATCCCGTGATTCCTAATGGTTTGACTTTTCTTTGTGACGGTCAGTTATTCTTGTCAGAGGTCCAGCCATCCGATCACTACGAGGATTAACTCTAGCTTTGTGGCTCTCAATGATAGCACACACACACATTCTAATTGTGAGCTCTCATGTGTGTTGAGTCTGCCAAACATGCACGCACTCCCATGAGCACTAGTCTTCACCTTTCCAAAGATTCTTCTGGTACTAATGTTGATCATACCCTGTATAGGAGTATGATAGGGAGTCTTCTGTATATCACAGCCAGTCGTCCTAATACTGCATTCAGTATAGGTGTCTGTGCCCGTTACCAAGCCAGTCCTAAAGAGTCTCATCTTCTTGCTGTTAAACGCATCATTAAATATGTTAATGGGACATTGGGGTATGGGGTTTGGTTTTCTACTGATACTACAGCTGAAATTACTGGATTTTCTGATGCCGACTGGGCTGGGTGTGCTGATGATAGGAAAAGTACATCCGGAGGGTGTTTTTACCTTGGGAATAATCTGGTTTCCTGGCATAGTAGAAAGAAAAATGCTATCTCCCTTTCAATTGCTGAGGCTGAGTACATTGCTGCAGGGAGTTGTTGTGCACAAATGCTGTGGATGAAACAAATGCTTCATGATTATGGGATCGAACAGGACACTCTCACACTTTTCTGTGATAACACAAGTGCCATAAACATTTCAAAAATTCTTGTCCAACACTCTCGCACCAAGCACATTGTCATTCGTCATCATTTTATTCGAGAGTTAGTGGAAGAAGGCCTTGCTGTTTTGGAACATGTACCAACTGAGCATCAAAAAGCTGGTATTTTTACAAAACCCCTTGATCTTCTTTGATTTGAGTTTCTTAGAAAGACCTTGGGTGTAGTGCTCAGTAACTAGGGTTTTTCCTGTTTCCTATGATGGGAGTGAGTGGTTGGTTAGTTGTGTACTTGGATGTGATAATCTCATTGCCATTGAAACCTAATATCTTTGCATAAAAAAATTTTATGAACACTGCTCATGTTGCTTACAAGATCTCATTTGTCTTTGTTCATAGCTCATTCTGAATGCCCATACTCATTTACTTCATGATCTCATTCTGTACACACTTTTGAGATAAAGTGTTGCAGGGGTTTCCGCACAAGTGATCAAAGTTCTCTATGGACCACTAACAGTGTTTCTGGTACTTTTTCAAAGAAATTGACCCAGACTAGTATATCATGGGTGATGTTGAGTCTCTTAACCATCTACCATCTTTTTCACTTCCATGGTTTCTCCCTCAGTTCATTGAAATCTGGGCATTAGGAAAAGGCTACCTCAGAGGCACCAACCAGGCCATCCTTTTCGATTTCATTCTTCATTGGTTTGGTCTCCATACTCTTGAGCGTGCATGCCACCAGTGAGTGCCCCCAAGAAAGAAAAGTTCAAAAATATATAAAATAAAAAATAAATAAAAAAAGAGGGAATCAGTGATTGAGGGGGAGCCTCCGCGTTTACTCAACAAATACCCCGTGATTCCTGGTGGTTTGACTTTTCTCTGTGACGTCCGTTACTCTTGTCAGAGGTCCAGCCATCCAATCACTACGATGATTAACTCTAGCTTTGTGGCTCTCAAGGATAGCACAAACACACATTCTAATTGTGAGCTCTCATGTGTGTTTTTGAGTTCTGCATTCTCATGTTGCTTATGGCCTTGATTCATTCTATCTGTTGTGTTCATGACCTGGTGCATCAATTTGTTTTAAGTTTTCAGGACTCATGATTGATGATATATCCTATCCTCGTGGAACAGTCTTTCCATTAAACTCCCCGCTGGTAACAGGGCATCTTCGGTGTTTTTTTGTTTTTATTACCAAAAAAAAAAAATTTGTTTTATCCCCGCTCGAGTGGACATGTCTACGCTCGAGCGTGGTTTTAAGCCTTGCAGCATTTTTCTCTTCACTTTACAGTTCTGAGAGGGGTGCATTGGCGCTCGATCGGCCGTTTTCTCGCTCGAGCGAGTCTCCGTATGTTTTGGCTCACGCTCGAGCGTTAAAACCCACGCTCGAGCGGACTGGTTTTGTATAAATCTCCCTCCTTCGACTCTTCAGTCCATTTTTTTCACCTTGGCTTCTCTCTCCTAAGGCATCCTTTGCGATTCCAGTCCATTGTGCCTCCTTGGTGACTTCTTGGTGCTCTCCGTGTGTGTGCTCACCTCAGGTATGTCTCTAATCTCTTTTCTCCTCTGTTCGTGTGTCGTATTTTGGATCCTTTGAGTTCTTCGTCTTTGTTTTGCATGAGTTGATTTTATATCGTGTAGATAGGTCAATTTTTGTTTTTGTTCTTCATGATTAGGTTTATTCGATGTTGACTTTAGTTTCTCTCTCTTCCATCTAAGGTTAGTGATTTGGGCATTTTGCTAGTTTTTATTGGTTTCCATTGAGATTTTGTTTGGTACATATATTGCTCTATGGTTTTGTTACTTTTTTCTTTACATTGCTCATTGAGTCTCTATCCCTATTGGATTCATGTGTGTTTGATAGATGTTTAATAGCACAGGTTCTCATTCTATTTATCTTATGATATTTTCATGATGGCTGCCTTGTACCATGCTTCATATTTGCAATAACTGGTTCTCTTGAGCCTACATTTTTGCATCATCGATTTATTTCCTTGCCTCATGTTATTATATCAACCTATGATACTAATATTTTGTGTTGTCTCTATTTTTTTTGGTCTTGGGTTGGGGTTTGTTTGTGTTGTTTTTTGTTTTGTCTTTTTGTCTTGGTTTCAGTCATGTCTTCCTTCAAAAGACGAAAGTCTACTGTCTCTCACCCTCCATATAACACTGAGCGTTTTCCCTCGGCCGAGAAAGCCATATTGTATCGCGAGTCTTATCCCACCCGCTCCATTCACCTTGAGCGAAATGTTCAACCCTCCACATTTGAGTCTATTCCTATCCGCTCACTGTTTGATCCTTTGGGTGGGGATCATGTTCTTTTGTTTTCTAGTTCTCAAAACCTCACTTGGGTATGAGAATTCTATTGCAACATGGATAGTCTAGACAATATTGGGCCCTCCTTCAAAACTTGGGTTAGGTCTAAATCCATTCTTGTTTCCACCGACCTTATTCGAGAGACATTAGGGATTACTGAAAGATTTCCCATCTACTATTCGTTTCCAGTGCACCCTATTTGTGACTTCGATGCGGTAGCCCATACTTTGTGTGGATTTCCTCGTTCTTGGCCTACCGGTTCTTTGCTCAAACAGAATGAGCTACTTCCCCAATTTAGGTTGCTTAACCTAATTGTGTGTGCCAATATCATTGTTACCACCCATAGCTCCGAAATTAATCAAGACCAAGGGTTTGTCCATCAATGCCTTGCTCAAGATCGTTCCATCGATCTTGCCACATTGATCATTCAAAAGATGGTTGCTACTTTTGAGCGCAACAATCTTGGTTTACCCTATGGCTGCCTGATAAACCAGCTTCTTGCCAAACTTGAGGTCCCTGCTTTCGATGAGGATGAGTTTGCCTCTCCTTCCCAGCCTTTCACCAAGAAGACTGTCTCCCAGAGTCAGTCTCATATTCGGGGGGTTTCTTCTGGTTCAGGTCGATCTGGTGCAGGTCCTAGTGATGCCACAGCCATGGCAGAGGAGGCAGAGCATGATGCTGCTGCTGGTGACGGAGATATTGGTGAGAGGGAGTAGCATCCTCCAGTTCGTATAGTTCGTGGCCAGCTTCAGTCCTTTGAGAGATCTGTTGCTTCTCGGTTTGACCATCTCGAGGAGAGGATGGATATCTTTGAGGCCAGGCTCACATATCTTGAGACCACAGCTGATACCCGGTTTAGTGCCTTGGAGGCTTCTTCCAAGCGAATTGAGGCATCTGTGGCACAGTCTTCATCTCAGCTGGATAAAATTTTGTCTATGCTTCAGTTGCAGTTTCCACCACCGGCTCCATGATCTTTGTTTATATTATGTTTCTCTTTTTTTTCTCCCGGACAAAAAGAGGGAGTGGTATTGGTTTTCAGTTGGTACAGTTGATTTTCAGATAGTACATTTGTTTTTGTTTTTGGTTTACATTGCTGATACAGTAGTTTTACTTTCGTCTATATCCTTCCTTGGTACAGTTGGATAGTTGAATGTTTTGGATAGTATATTTTTGTCTTGTGGATGGATTTATATTTTGTTCTTTAATACAATTCCACATATTTTGGTTGGTATTGTGTAGGTGTTTCTCTTTCAGAGTGACTGTTTAAAAGCTTGGATTTTAGATTTTCATGGATGTTAATGTTGGCTCATAATTGTTGGTGTTGTTAGTCTTGTTTTTGTGTTTTTGATAGGAAAATTTTTTTAGAATGGTTTTGTCCGGGATTTGACAAAGGGGGAGATTGTTAGGACTCTTTGTTGTCAAAATTCTGTGGATCAAAACCAAGGTTTTAACTTGTTATAATTTTCCAAATTTTTCTGTTTTTGGTCTTTCCGCTCAAGCTGGGAAAGTGATGCTTGAGCGGGGATTGGACCCTCACAGCATTTCTGTCAAGCCTGTAAATGTACTGGATGGTGTGATTCGATGCTCAAGCGTGGAAATTTCCGCTCGAGTGTGGCCCTTATATGAATCACAAAATTTGCAGTCTCCGCTCAAGCGGGAAATCCCACGCTCGAGCAGACCACGCGAACTCAGGCTCTATATATTCGCGTGTTGGGTCAGGTTTAGGATTACTTCTCCTAGATCTTGTTTAAGGTTTTTTAGGGTTTTGTTTGAGGTTCCTTCTGAAGATTTTTGTGAGTTTTCCATGATAAAATTGAATAAGTATTCAACTCATGAATTGAGAAGCAGATATCAAGGAGGTTGATCGAATACATACAAGTGTGTTAATCTTCGGTGGATTCTGAAGATTCAAACGTAGAGTTTCAAAGGCGTTTGATTCTGTACGTAGTCGTTTACTCGACAAACGAAGTTGTGGATTCAACTTCAGGTTGATCAGTTCCAAGACGAAGGCTTGGTGAAAGATTTACAGAAGGTGTGAAGACAAATTGACTGAGTTGGGTAATTTGTATATTATCTTTGTAATCTTTCTTTCTTTAGTAGTGGATTGATTAGTGGCATTTCTCCCGTGGTTTTTTATTACAATTGAAGGTTCTTAAATTGTGATTTTTCCACGTAAAAATCGTTTGTGTCGATTTATTGTTTATTCAGAAAAACAACAATCTAAATCACTTTCGTAAGTGCTTGATGATTTAGATTGCTTGTTTTGAATAATTGGGATTTGGAATATTTTAATCTTGATCTAATCACGAATCACTTAGGATTTTCAGAAATGATGGCCGCATAAAAATGTGCCTTCAGTCAGAAACATAAAATCGAAAAGTATACAAAATAACAATAGAAATAGATGAAGAATCAAAAAGTTAAGCCCATCATCATGAATAGCATAATTAAAAAGACACTGCAGCCACATATCTAAAAGGAATGTTGTTGAAATTTGTGTGGCCAAAGAAGCAATGCACTAGCTAAACATTGAAGACATTCGTCACCACCACTACACCAAACCATGGGACTAGAGCAATGATGTACATTGGCAAACTACCTAGCATCAATCATGATGACCATATCCTGTAAAAAATATACCAAACTCCAATTATATCAAATCAAACAACAAAAAGAGGAAAATTTTCGTTACATTTCTAACAGCACGACGTTGAAGAATATTGTAAAGTTCTACAAGCTTGCAGTATATTGAAAGGCTCTCCTCAGCTGCAATTTCCTCTTCTAGAGATAAATGAAAACGAGAATCTGGGCGGCACATCTGATCTGCACATCTAGAGTAGCTGCAATTACAAAGAGAATTCATGTTCCATGAAGTGGAATAAATTAAGAGTTCTATTCACAATCCAATGATTATATCGCAAGCACCAAATAACTCCCTCATTTCTCACACAAAGACCAAATAAGAGTGCATGTATTCAATTTTGTTTTACATTTTAGCTGGTGTATATATAAAATAAAAATAAAAAAATTGTCAATTTAAATAGGGGAAAAAGATGAAGAACTACTCCAAGTGTGAATCCTTAGTCATTATTTAGGACAGGTTACTTAATTATTTAGACAGTACTAAAAACATAAATAACATGAACTAAAAGAGAATATATGTGGTTTCACAAGCCACTAAAGGTGTGCCTGGCATTCTAGTCAGTCAATGTTGAAATATAAATTCATAGCTGTCTCCTCTATTCCAAGGTTAGTAATCACTAGCCACCCAAACCTGAAAAAAATTATCATTGAATGCCTTCAATTAAAAAAAAAAGGAAAAAGAAAAGCAGCATTCCAATGTTTCAACTTTATAGCATCAACAGTCCAATCACTGATTCATGCCAGCAATATGAGTTGGTTTTCTTTTAGTTATTAGTTTACAACATTAGTCTATAGCCAACACAGAAGATCACCGCAATGCATCAAAAAAGAAAGTAAAATAAATGCAATCATATAAATGGTGGAAAGAAAAAAAATATATGTAAAAAGTTAATGCATTTACATATTTTATGGTCTTATATCTAAATGGGTAATGCTATACAAACCGACTTTTTATACAAAATATTCATACAGAATTATATGTCGAAGGGAGCTTCTATTTCCACACATTACATTATCTCAGTTCACACACTTAATTTCCAAATTTTTAGTTCGAAAGTCCAAACCAAAGATAGAGCTGAATCAAATAGTTTTCCTCGTAAGTTGATTTCCAAACAAAACAAATGAGTGCATTAAGAGGAAACCATGTGTGGAAATACAAGCTAAGTGCTGCTAATACCAAAATTATCCTTATGATAATTTCACTCACTCAAATGCACACCTCCACACCCCTAAAAACCATTATCTCCCAAAACCCTAACAAAAAAAACTCCCCAAAATCCATTCTCTCTCTCTCACGGTGGTAGAAGAAAAATGTTTTTGAAATGAATCGATCGATGTAAGGAATGTGTTCTTTGCGATCTTTACTTTTTTCTTCGCATTAGTTGCGGATGTCTTCCTTCAATTCCATAAAATTAATAAGAGAAACAATTAAAGTTTTTCATATGCAGGTGTTATTGTTATATATATGTATATATATATATATGAGGAATTCAATAAGAGAAAGAAAAATAAAAACTAATATTTAAATAATCTACAACACTTACACCCAAAAACAAAATGTCCCTTGATTTGCTTCGTAAATGTCCCTTGATTTGCCCTCTAGAAACAAAAACTCAACTAAAGTTTAGCAAAGAAGGTTATTTGGATAAGTCATCTCCATTTCAAAAAATAAATAAATAAATAAATCATGGAAGCTTGCTTGTTTTTCAATTTCCTCAGTATTTTCTCGGCAGCCAAATGCACACCTAATTCTCAATATTTCCTCAGTTTTTTCAATTTCCCCAGTTTTTATTTGAACATCTAAGTCTACATCTACACAAATTGTAAATTATAAAAGGGGAACCCAGCCGAAAAATATAGAAAGACGGACAAGTCAATCAATCATTCACTTTAGGAAATCTAAGAACAAAACAGCCTTCTTCCTTAAAAAACCTAACTCTGTTTATAAAGAAGAAAAGAAAAGGAAAAAGAGACAAGGAATAACTCAAGTTACACAAAAAGTCAAATGCAGCATCAAAAATGTTCTAACTCTGTCCAAAAAAATTGAGAAACCTAGAAAAAAGGGGAACCTACAAATGTTTTCAATTTTATCAACCCAGAAAAAAGGGGTTTTAAAAAATCTCTGTTTGTAGATTTCAAATTGAAGTCAGAGAGAGAGAGAATTAAAAGGAAACTGAGAGAAAGAGAAACCAAGACAATATGTATATACATATATATAAATATATGTTGTATAGTCGACAAGGCTGAAATTGAGTCTGGGTCTTTCGATGTCGTCTCAACTACTGCGATTTGCGTTGGACTCGGCTTCTGTTCCTGAGAATTCCAGCTATTAGTTGCTTTGATTGTTGGCCATCCCAACAAATACTATATGGGCATGTTTGATTAGATGGATTAGAGGATGGGATTGATATTTTAATCCGTTGGCTTAATTATTTTATGTTTGTTTTAACATTTTAGTTTAAGATTATTAATCGAATGAATAATTAATCTAACAAATTTGTAGGATTATTAGTAATGGGCTAGGGATGGGATTATTAATCCAATGAATAATTTATCCTATTAATTCAATTGAATAGTGAATACCACACTAATTTAATAGAATTATTAATACCTCACTATTAAGCTTGTGAATCAAACATGATCTATATATACTATAGCGACCCCGGTCTTTTCCCATTTGATTATTGTATCCGGACTTAGGTTCCGTAGATTCCGTCATTGTATAATTGTTGTTGTCATTCATTATTTTCTTATTTTGAGTCTTGGGTTGTGTTGGGAAGATTTGGAGCAGGTTGGTTGAGCTTAGGAACCAAGTCTAGTTGCCAAGATTTTGGCTTATCCGCTCGAGCGGGGGTTTGGACGCTCGAGCGGGGAATACACCCATCCAGTATGTCCTATGTAGTGTTGGCCGCTCGAGCGGGGGATTAGACGCTCGAGCGGGAAGTCGTGAATGACGCTCGAGCGGGGAGTTGGGAGCTCGAGCGGGGACCTGTCTGCAAAAAATTCTGCGAGTGTGCATTCGCCGCTCGAGCGGGAGTCTGTGAGTGGCGCTCGAGCGAGGGTTTCCACGCTCGAGCGGGGCGACTGGTATAAAAATCCGAGATCCGACTTTCTGGATCATTTTTCATCTCCTTTTTGATTTTAAAACCCTAGAACCGTCTTCTCCCTCTCCCTACACACCTTCT
>NW_021024802.1:379784-415584 GCF_004153795.1 Camellia sinensis
CCCCGGTGGCAAAACACTACCAACCCGGTCTCCCAAGAAATGGAACCACTCCCCGCTCAAGGTACATAACGTGACCCTCTGGCGGTAGCAATCGATAACAGCCCGGTATGACGATAGCCAGTCCATACCCAAAATAACATCAAAGCCCTTCATGGGCATGACAACAAACGAAAAAGGAAGCCTATGGTCGGCGACCTCTATATCACAACCCCTAACACCTTGTTTCAAGATCAACACACCACCCAAAGGCGATACCACACAAATAGGAGATGCTAACAGTGCCAACTCCAATTCTAAAACCGATGCAAATGCAGCTGATACAAAAGAATGAGATGCACCCGTGTTAATCAACACACTAGCAACCGAGTTGCAAAACAGAAAAGTACCTCTCACTACCAACGGAGCCGGTACTAAATCCTGCGCGGTAACAGCATACACGTGCCCTGTGGGCCCCTGATCCCCCTGCACACCTCTAGGAGCATACGACTGCTGTACTGACTGGGACGACGAAGCCCCCGGGTTGGCCCTCGAGGCCTGCACAGACTGGGCTGGCTGAAAACTCTGCGTCTGCCTGGCACCAGACGCTCCCGAAGTGGCACTCAACTGCGGGCAAAACCTCTTCAGGTGCCCAGGTTGACCACACTGATAGCAAGACAAGGACTGGCCTCTGCCCTGACTCTGGCCCTGAGGTCTAGCTGATGAAGAAGCAGCTCACTGACCCCCTCCCTTCTGCGGGCAAACCGAAGACTTGTGACCCAGCTGGCCACACGCAAAACAAGTCAGGCCTCCCTGACTACCTCTCCCCGAACCTGCACTCGGCACCGGAAAGGTCGATCTAGCAACTCCACCCTGAGACTGCTGAGGGTTATAACCCCTCTGTCTCCTGCCATCACCCTGACCCTCCTGGCCCCGCTTAGAGCCTCTATGTTTCTCCTCGTCTTCCTCCTGCATCATGAGCTCCATATGAGCTGCAGCATCCACTAAATGTCTATACTCACGGATGAAAGAGCCACCAACCCTCAACTTGAGGCCCCGCCTCAACTTCCGCTCAAACTCATAGCAACGGCGTTCTTCAGACGCCACCAACTCAGGTGCAAACCTGGACAAACTAGTGAAAGTGGCCTCAAACTCTGCCACAGACATGCCCTGCTGATTAAGCCGGCTAAACTGATCCCTCAACTTCTCCCTAGCCACTGCAGATAAAAACCTCTCCTGGAAAGCATTTACAAACGCCTTCCATGTACCACCAACACGAGCCTTCTCGTACTTCCACCATTGACCCACATCTCCTTTCAGCTGGAAGAATGCCAAGGCCACTTTTAGTGTCCCGTCCTCGATGCCAAGCATCTCGAACGTCTTACTCATTTGTTCCAACCACTCGTCAGCCTTCAGTGGTTCCTTTGGATCCCCAACAAACTCATCCGGGTTAGACCGGAAGAACTCCCTCTTCAAGAAAGAAGGCCCTGCCTCAGCTGCCTGATTTCCTGCTCTGAGAATACCCAAAGCCCCTGCTATCTCTCGTGCCAAGGCACTCATAGCCTGTTGACCCGCTGGCTCGGCCACATTGGCCTGGCCAACTCCCTCCTGCACTATCGGAATATCACCCGGTAAGGGTACTTCCTGCCTCGCAGGCCTACCACGCCAAGCACCTCTTCCTCATCCTGACATCCTAATAAAGGTAATACAGAACATTAGCACATTCACAATGTACCAAAACTAAACACTCACGTCCTAATGCATGGACAATAGTAATTCACTCCACGTAAGCGCATAAACACATAACCACTTACGAATTTCATTTCCGGATAATGATAGTCCCGAGGCGTTACTAGAGTTCCGGTTAGAAACAGCATTGATCAAGTGCCTTTCCAACAAGACTCTCTCCAAATTGGTGTACGGGGGGTGACTTCAATGTGGTTAGGCTCATTTCAGAAAAGCTTAATGGGGCAGCTACAAATAGAAGTATGAGGGATTTTGACTATTTCATTAGAGAGTGTAGGTTGATTGATCTACCCTTAAGTAATGCTCTGTTTACTTGGTCTAATCTTCAGAAGAATCTTGTGTGTTGTAGGTTAGATAGGTTTCTCCACACGTTGGGTAGGAACGGTTGTTTCCTAATATTAGGCTAGAGGCATTGCCAAGGGTTGTTCTGAATCATTGTTTGGTGGTTTTTGAGAGTTGCCCCTTTAAGTGGGGTTCATCTCCGTTTAGGTTTGAGAATACATGGCTGGAAGATCGTTCTTTTAAGTCTTATTTTTGGAACTAGTGGGAGAATGGGGAAGTTCATGGGTGAGAGGGATTTAAGTTTATGAGAAAGTTATGAGGGGTCAAGGAGAATTTGAAATTGTGGAAGCGTGATGTTTTTGGTCATTTGAAAGAGTTAAAAGCAAAATTAGTAAGGGACATTGAGGAGTTGGATGCTAAGGAAGTCAGGGAGGGGTTGTCTAGAGTTTTGAGAGATGAGTGAAATATGCTTAGATTGAGATTGGAAGAGCTAGTTTTTAAGGAACAAATTTATTGGGGGCAAAGGGCTAAGTTGAAGTGAGGAAAGGAAGGAGATACCAATTCTAGATTTTCTCATAGAGTTGCATCGAGGAAAATGAGAAACAACTTTATTAACACTCTAGAGGTTGGGTAGGGACGGGTGGTGACTAAGGATGATCATATTGTTAATGAGATTTTTAGTTTTTATTCAAATCTCTATTTTGATGGGGGAGTGGAACGTCCAGGGATCAAAGCCATTTTTGGATACCTCTAAAATTAGATTGCTCGAAAGATCTGTTGATGAGAGTGAGGTGCATCAATCTGTGTTTGAGTGTGAGAGAGATAAGGCTCCAGGATCGAATGGCTTTTCAATGGCAGTGTTCCAAGATTGTTGGGTTATCCAATTGCTTCCATTGAAGCTAGACATACGACTTACATTCCCCTCCATTGATTTACACAAATAAATAAACATAAATAAATCGTAGACATACGACTCACATTCCCTCCATTGATTTACACAAATAAATATACCCAAATAATATCTTCCCAAATCAATTCCTCATTTCTCATAATTAATTATGCAAATTAATTAACCAATGTAATTAGGGCATTTTCCATAATTTACATTACAACCCTTAGGTTCTATTTTCATTAATGTCTTAACATTAATTTCACATTTTCCATTCCAAACATGCATCTAGGTTTGATATAATTAAAACCCCAACTCTTGTAAATTTACACAAAAGCCCCCAAACTTTCACAAATTACTAAACCAACCCCAACATCTCAAAATACTAAAATTTAAAGACAAAACTCATAGAGAGGAGTAGGATATCCCTACCTCAAAGTTTGAGCTCCAATGGAGATGAAGACCAAAACCAAAATGCTTCAAATTCTGAAATTTTCAGATTAAAATGTAGCCCTCGACGATCAACACAACTTTCGTAAAGACCAAAAGTGAGCAAACAACTCCTACTAGATCAAATCTAAGAGAGAAGGGCCGGTTTTAGAGTGAGAAGCTCTGAAAATGGCTTTTTGGAAAAGTAAGAGAGAGAAAAGATCTTGAAAAAGTGATCCAAAAGTCGGATCTCGGATTTATATAAAAGTCGCCCTGCTCGAGCGTCAAGCTCCCCGCTCGAGCGGCACTCACAGACTCCAGCTCAAGCGGCCAATCCCCCGCTCGAGCTCCGGATGCACACTCCCAGCACTATTGCAGACAGGCCTCCCACTCGAGCTTCCAACTCCCCGCTCGAGTGGCACTCACACAATCGCGCTCGAGCGGCCAATCCCACGCTCGAGCGTCGAACACTGCACAGGAAATACTGGATGGGTGAAACTCCCGCTCAAGCGCCAAAACCCCCGCTCGAGCGGACAGGTCAAAATCTGGGCAACTAGTTTTGGTTTCTAATCTCAACCAACCTGTAACAAACCTGCCCAACACATCCTATAACTCAAATACAAAGTAAGAAAGGATGTACACCAGGTAATAATCAACTACTATCATCCACGGACACATGTCCGGATCACTGTGCAACAAGGGTAAACCCGGGATCGCTATACTGCCACTTTGATCTTTATATTGTCCACCAATTCAGTCTAATTGGGTTCCTTAGAATTGAAGATCTTTTCGTTTTGTGCTATCCAAATGGTCCACAAAACTGCCAAAGGAATGGCTTCCCAGATAGATTTTCTTAGATTCCTAGTTTCAAAGTTCTCTTAGATGAATTCCTATCATTTTTTAGTTTTCATTTGATTGTTACATGAATAATTAGAAATGGAGAAATTACCTATAGGAAAATGAGTTGGACCCCCTCAAGGAAACACCCCCTTTGACCCCATCTCTCCCTGATTGGCCAATTTTTCTTTTTTCTTTTTCTTTTTTTCCTTCTCCTCTAATCACCACCGGCCACATGTGTGTGGGGGTAGTGGGGGTGGTGATTGGAGGGGGTCTCAATCACTTCCCTTATCTATATATGGTGAAACTGATAAATTTATCAGTATTGTGAAATTGAGAAAAATTTCCATTTTAATATAATAGGCCTTTAGTGTTTGAGAAATTATGTTAATTTGTATTTGTGTGTTAATTAAAATTTCTCATTTTCGTGAACTAAGAAATTTCTCAATTCAAAATTTTGAAAGTTCTCCATATTGCAAACTTTCTGAGTTTGCATGTGTTTATATGGGTGAGAGAGATTTTACTTGTTTTAATTTTAAATTGACTGCTATAAATATGAGAAATTTTAATATAAAAAATAAACTTGCTACAAAAATCATTAAATTTATTGGTATGTGTCTAACATGCATACATACAAAAATATGTTTAAAAATTCAACTCCATTAATTAAATAAAAATAAAGTCTTTCATATAGTGAAAGTTTACTCTAGTTTTACTATAAAATGAAATTTGGAAAAAATATACACCAATGCACTTTTCATTTATGAACAACTACGATACAATACGATTCCTATGTATCAACCTCACTCATGTAATGTTGAATGTTACGCCCATTATCTATCTGATCAAACCCAAAATATGGTCTTAGTAAAATTTTTGCTAGGATGTGGATCGATAGATCTTGATCCAAATTTTACAACACAAACAATTATTTTGTGTGTGGCTTTTAATGCTTTGATGGATTTATAGACTTTTTGAAACTTTAGAAGAAGAAAGAAATCTGAAAGGAGAGCAGTTGAAAGGAAAATTTTATTAATAAACTACTAGATTACACTTGAATTGAAAGTGACTAAGTACAAGACGTCAATCTAAAGGAAAATATTATCCATACATAAAATTCATTCAAAAAGTTTCACAAGAATGATGTGGTGATACTATTTTAATAAATAAATGTAATCTTTCAGGGTGCTTTGAATTAAAGTGAGTGGTATACATTGAGACACATTCTTATGCATAGAAATTATGTATGAAATTTTTGTTTGTATATCATTACTCTAATCTAAGTTACACTAAGAGAGTGTTTGATGATCTTCAACACTTAAAGCTAAATGTATTAAATGATAATTAATTAAATCCGTTTAATAATCACAATTGATATCACTTAAAAAATTTAAGTGTCTCTTAAAATGTAGAAAACAAATTGGTGAAAAGTACATTTTAAAGGGGGTATATGGCATTAGATCTAAGATAAAATATTATTTGGCGATAAGGACATGTCGGAAAAGTTATCTACAAAATTAGCCGGAAAAGTCACTAGAAAAGTCGTCAGCGGCGACGGCAGGAGATGGTGGTGGTGAGATAGAGAAATGTGTGATATTCACCAACGGGTGTTGAATGAGTAACATGTATTACATTTCAACAGATAGTTAGTTTGGTAAATTTCAACGGATAAGAAAATAGGATTTGTAAAGTTTCAACAGATAAACAAATTAAGTAATTTTCAAAGATAGATAGATAGGTTGATTTGAACCAATAGTTGTCTTTTTGGACAAATTGTGTCCTTTTGCCTCAAAGAGACTAGGAGTGAGTTTGGTTTGTATCTCAAGATACAATTTTTGAGAAAAATTTTTAAAATTTTGTTTGGTTTAAATTTTTTGAAATTTTTTTCCAAAATCATTTTCTCTCTCCTACACATCAATCAATCACTTTTTCTCCCTTCTCTCTCCTTCTCAATCACTTTTTCCCACACATCTACTCAACTATAACAAAATATCAAATCATCCAAAACTCCAAAACTATTTTCAAAATATACAACCAAACAAACCAAAAAAAATTCTATACCTAAATTCTTTCCCCAATTTTTTTTTTCTTCGAAAATTTTTCTCAAAACACAAACCAAACACACCCTAGAGCTTGAGTTTAATGTCCCAAAAGATTACGAAATGGACTTATGGCCTAAGTGCTCAAAAATGTAAGCAAAATTTAAGAAAATTTGAAATCATTTGAAAATTACGTAATTCTAATTGAATTTATAAATATTAAACATTAGTATTGATATACACTATTATAAATTCATTACCACTACCGCCACTGCTACCATTACCACTACCACTACCATTCCACCGCCGCCGCCGCCACCACAACCATCATGCTACTACTACTATCACCATCTTCATCACCATTGTATTGTTTCCATAAGCACCACCATTATTTAACTATCATTACCATCACTACTGCTATCACCACCACCACTACCACTAACACCACCATGCCACCACCACCTTAATTACCATTGTCATTATTTCCATATGCATCTCCATCATTTTACTACCATTATCATCACAAGTGCTAGCACCACCACCACCACCATTAACGCTACGCCACCGCTACCTCTACCACTAGCACCATCAACATCATACCCTCACGACCGTCATCATAATACAAAAAGTCAAATATACAATTTAAAAATAATAAATTTAAATTTGATCTTGTACATATCAAACAACTTATTTTTAATTCAACATTTAAATTTTTATCAAACAGTTTTTTAACTTAAAATATTTAACATTTAGTTTTCAATACTTAATTTTCATTTTTTTATTTGTAGTTTTATCAAACACACCTACGTCTAAGCCATTTGTGAATTGCGAAAAAGAAATCTTACAACATGTAATTATGATGATGTTAATCAAATAATCTTAAAAGAAATTCTACTCTAATATTGAATATTGATTGTCTAGGTAATAATTCTGAAATTGATAAAACAATTTAGTTTTTTAATTTCATCTAAGACTACTTCCCCTCAAAAGGAGAAAGTGCATGGTTGAAGTGCAAATTTACACATAGACGTGTACACTCACATAAGACCAGCTCGAACGGTGAATTAAATTTTTCACCAAATTTAAGTATAAAAAAGCTAATTTTCTCAATCTGATATTTCTTCCTCCAACCGTGCATCAAAAGGGGAGGGTCAACCGGCCGGTCAACCGATAAGGCAAAAAAAAAATTTTTTTTTTTATCGATAAGGCAAAAAAAAAAAAAAATTTTTTTTTGTTTTACCTGTTTGAACTTTTTTAACCGGTTTGAACCTACCTATTTGAAAGGGAACCGGTCGACCGGTTGGTCAACCGGCTGGTTGACCGGTTGGTCTCCTCCAACGGTCATGCACAGTAAAGTAGTGAAATCTGTACCCTGTTCTCACTTTGATGAATTTTTTGGTGAATTCTCATTTTGATACCAATTTGCTGAAACCATTAGAGCTCCAAAAAATGACTTTTTCACCAAAATTTAAATCTGATGCCAGGTTTGGTTCACCGTTGGAGATGCTCTAACATAAAATAAAATAAAAAAACATGATACGCAATTATCACTACTACAATAATAATAAAAGATCACACTTTTCTTTTTCTTTTTTTTTTATGAACAGAGGAAATGAAACAAACAGAGCTAAACAAAACAAAGCTAAACCCCAAAGCTAAGCTACTCTAACCAAAGCTTATAGAGCATACGAAGGGTGGGAGACCCACTCAATGGAAAAACGACTATGAAGGAAAGCCTGGGCCACCTAGTGGCCAACGCCATTTGCTGCTCTTGGACACTAATGAGAAGAAAGATTCCCTCGATCTACCAACATCTTAATGTCATTAACAATTGCTCCACATTTCCTAAGGGGACCATCCTTGGAAACACAGAGATGGATGACAGGTTAATTGTCTCTTTCCACCTTCACCATCGAAAGATTATAATCTTCAGCCAATTGACAAGCAAGACAATAGGCTAGAGCTTCACCTTAGGGGAAGAGGATGAGATACAACACTTCTTTGTAAGTCCAACAATCAACTGCCCCTTAGAATAATTGCAATTGTTGCTTGATTTGAGCCCTTCTTTACTGCTAGATCGCAATTTATCTTATAGTTCCCCGAGGACGGAGGCACCCAGTTTCCTGCAAAAAGGTTAACACCAGCATGAATCTGCGGACGTGAATTATCACCCATACCAATAGTTGACTAAATTTTGTTCTTGCCATCCGAACACGATGGAAAATTGAAATAGGATCAATCGGTTGATGGTTAAAGATATATTCATTCCTTCCTTTCCAAATAAACCAACCAGTCCAAGCAACTTGACTAAAGAAACTATCACGCTCTTCAACATTCTAAAATTGTTCCATCAAATCACACGACCATTCTAAAACCTAGTGGATGGAACTCCAGTTGACTCTGAAATTTAGATCGCTCCAAAACCATATTGCTCGAAGCCAATCATAACCAAAAAGTAAATGTTCAACCGATTTAGATCTGGACTGACAGATTTGACAAAGATTTGAATATGTATACCTCCTTCTAAACAGGTTCTCTCTAGAGGCCAAGGCATTTTTGCCCACATGCCACTAGAAGTGATGGATCTTTGGTGGAACTTTGAGGGCCCAAAATTGTTTCCAAAACTTACTTGGAGGCTGGAAAGAAGATGACGGTTTCTGGACCACAGTGTCATTTCATTCTGACAAGGTGTAGACACTCCATTTTTGACCGTCCTCAAGACTTGGACGTCACCGTTTGAACACTCGGTGATTATCCGTGTTTGTGTTCGTCTTGAGTTCCCGGAGGTCTCGACTACGCACCTTGCCTCAGGAATCTCTCGACTCGACTGTTTTGTGTTTGGTTTTGCACCAAACACTTGTGTTTTTGCTTTGGAGGGCAGGAAATGGTTTGTATGCCATCCCCACACCTCACCGGCCATGGCTTGAGGCCACCAGCCAGTGTTTTGATGCCATCGGCCATATCTTTGGCCAGTCGGCACTATTTGTGATTGGTCGGCCATGTATTTGGCCAATTTGGTATTTTTGGCTGGCCGATCACTGTGCATCTGCTTTTGTAAATATTTTTATGCCAGCTGTGCTAGCTGGCATACACCTTTGCCCCCCTTCATACACGTGTATGGAGGGATTTCACTCTTGCCTAGCTTGTTTTGTAAGCTTTGCAAGAGTGATCCTCTATAAAGAGGAGGCCTCTCCTCCCTCCTCTAGGGTTACAAAAATTCCAGGGAGAGGTCTGAGATTAGGGTTTGAGTCTTGTGTCTATTCTATCTCTATATCTCCCTCCCTTTTGCTCTTTGTGTGTGTTTGTCCTTACTATTGCACACAAACACCTAGTTCTACACCTCACCTTGGTTGCTGAGGGGCCAGAGGGTTGTTCTTGAAGTTCTTGTGCTGGTTTCAACCTAAGGAGACTGCTAGAGCACCATTTTTGAAGAAAGTCTTCAAGGGTAAGAATCTTGCCCTTTAATACCCCATTTTTGCATAGGTTTTTTTCCTATGTTGAAACTATTTTTAGACTTTGTATATAACTAATAAAATTCTTGTTTTTCATTTCTTAAAATAGTTGTTTAAGGGTGTTTTGTTGTTTGGGGTTGTTTGACCCCTCTTAAGCCTTGTTTGGCCCCCATTTTGTGCTATTTTGGTGAGCTCCGGGACCACCTTGTTTGGGCCTCCTCACCACTGAAATCTTGAGGGATTTCAGTGGTGAGGATGGTGGTTTAAGGTCCTAAGAAGGAGAGAGCCACCCCCTCTCCTTGTTGTCTTCAATATGTGCCATTTAAGCCTCATGTGTGAGCACCTTTTTTAAGTGCATGTTGGCCATGTCTTAAGTGTTATTTGTGGTTATTATGTCATTATATAGCACTGTTTTTACTTGGTTTAGACACACCATGGATGCTTAGCATACTTGTCTTGTAATGCCATAAATTTGCCTTAACATGCTTTAGGCTTTGACCCTTGTTCTAGCATGATTTTGGCCAAGCTTTGTGAAGCTTTTGTGTATGTTTTAGTGTGCTTTAGCTCTGCTTTTAGTTTCTTTGGCCATGCTTGGCATGATTTTCATAGCTACCTTACATTTTAGCTTGATTGGCCTTGGATGTGTGAGCCTTGGTTGCATGCTTGACTTGTCTTGTTTACTTGGTTTGGCACCTTTTATAACATGATTTCAGAGTTTAGTATGCTTTCCATATGTCCATGATCATCTCTTTTAAGTGTGCTTAAAAGTTGTCTCTATATGCTTAAGTGTTGGACCTTGTATGTATGCATGCTTGTATGTGCACTTGGCCCCCATTTTCTTAGCATTTGGCCACTGTTTTGGGCTTGTTTGAGGGCTGCCTAAATTAGTTTAAGACCATCCTTCGCATGTGTTGCATGCTTGCCTTATGTGTTGTTGCATATTTGGCCTTGTTCCATGCTTATTACATTACACATTTGCATGCTTAGGTTGTAATGCATTTGGCATGCATTGTACTTAACATGTTGTCCATGTTGCATCTTGCATGCTTGCATAGTTAAGATTACACTTTGCATGTTTGCTAACTTGCATACTTGCCCTCATGTTCATGTTGCATACTTAGCCTCCATGCCTAGGTTGCATTGCATAGAGCATGCATGCTTTGCCTCTTGAATTGAGTATGATAGAGGTTAGGCTTTATGTGTTTATTTGGTTTACATGTCATTTGAAATCAAAATGCACAACTCGGCCTCTTTGGCCATCATGCATTGAAATGCGCGATTGGTGGTCCGAGGGTCGAGTACCAAACTCCTTTGAGTCATAAACATGATATGGAGTGTGGTTGGTGCAAACATTGCTTGAAATGCATTGCCATGCCATGTTTTGCCCTCTGCTGCTGTCAAAACAGGTTTCTGCATGAAGCTTTGGCCGGTCGACCACATACAGTGCCGATCGACCAACGATGGATGGCCAATAGCTCCATGTATGGTCGATGACCACCCTGCCATGGCCGGTGATGATTCCCCTTGGCCGGTGGTGTTCCACAGTGTCCAAAGAGTGTACCTTGGGATTTGTGCAAGTCTTAGAGGAGCAGAGCAGGGTAAACAGAGGCAGCTTGCGCATGACGACGGATTTCTGAATAAACCCAAGCACGCATGCATTGGACCCTCTTCCCGAGGCATTTTATCGCTTTCTTTACTTAATTGATTTGTTAATTAATTAGGTGGTCTGTAAATTATTTAATTAGCTTGTAGGTTAATTAAATTATATTATTCTTTTGGTCCCTCCAAGCGAGGGCAAATTTGTAATAAGTGTGGGTGCGTGTGTGCATGTCTTCCAACCCCCACTTCTTTCTCCCTTTTACTTACCTGCTTTGATGGTTAGTATTAGGACACGTTTAATTTAGCATACCTCATGCTATGCATGCGTGCATCATTCATCAGTCTTGCATGCACCGGACTCGGCGCATCATACTAACTGCATAGTATTTCCATTCCAACTTGAATACGTGTATCGAGTTATCGCATTTCACATGCCACTCTTAGATTAGCTGAGCCTATTCTAGTTGCATTCTGCATGTGTTGCATTAGCCATTTTAACATGAACTAGGATCATGTATGATTACTAACTAGTTCATTATTTTGGCACGGAGTACGATGTAAGTATTTATGCTTTAGCATCTCGCGTGAGTGTGAATGTTAACAAGACAGCATGCTTACCATGTGGCTATGTGCCTATGTGATATTACTGTCTGAATGCCTGTGGGTGAAGGTTAGATTGTTTGAGTTTGAACAACTCGTTGAAATTCGTGTTTTAGCCTACTCGTGAGTAGCAAATTTCAAATCATTTTCCAAATAAACGGATATGCAATGCTTTGTTCCAAATTAAACGGTCTAGTCTATACTTGTTTGTTGTGCGCATCACATAGTAAGATTAGGCTAATAATTGGAATAAGAGCACATAATGTTTTCAAACTAGATATCATGGTTAGTAGAGGCCGATCTTTCGGATCGGGCGAGAGGGGGTGCTCATTGCTGACCTTCCCCAATCGTACCCAAGTTCCCGAGCCGAGGCAACTTTGGTGATGACGGACACGTGGCCTTAGGCAACGAGTCAGGGTTTCCTAAATTTCTCAAAATAAAATATTTAGGTGGTGACTCTGTATCTGGCAAAGCAGTCCATGTTTGGCACTTCGTTTCTAAAAATCTATTTTCTCAAAAATGATTTGCCGGATTTGGACTCTTTGGTTCAGATTAAGAACCGCGACAATTTGAGTCCGAACTGTAGCGAGCCCAAAATGAACAGAACGGGAATCATCCTCCCGGGACGTTTGGGGACGTCCACAGTTTATGGCGACTCTGCTGGGGAGTGTAGAGAACTTGACTCGAACGTATGATATCCTGTTTTGATTACACTTACGTGTTTCTTTGCATTGCATGTGCATTAGTGCGCCTAGGACACCGTGTTTGCCATCTGCTATTCTTGAACGGTTTGCCGGAGGCTCACTTCGTGAAGCGTGCCACAAGGCTGACCAGTTACGAGCTCTGCCACGATGGGAACACAAACCCTGGTTTTACCGGGGCAACTTTTTGACCATTCGACCTAGTGCATATTCGGAATCCATAGTGACCATTCCAAAGATAGGACAGGTTGCTTACTCGATGCTAGGTTGTTTGAAACCGCTGCGTGCGTAGTGAAACCCTAGCTCCTGACAAAATAGGACAGGGAAACCCTACCCCAACATAGGGGTGTTTTGACTCTCATTTACTTGCTATGTGCTTTTTTTTTAGAGTGTATCTCTATAGGGGGAATGCACATACCAGTTTGCAAGTTTGAGCACCAGGCCTGAGGGCATTAGCATCAGTGTTTTGGGGAATCAGTTATATCTGCGGGTATCAGATTCAATTTTGGGGCAGTGATTTTTGGGGAACAGTGATCAGTAGTAGAGTACAGTTATTCAGCTATGATTGTGTCTGTTCTGATTGGGCCGAAATGCTGCGTGTTTTCTCTTTCAGTTCAGAGAATCAGTACAAAATAGCCGGTATTCTCCTTTACTGAGGCAAGGCAGATATCTGATCCGTCAGTCACCATTCAATTCAGCAGTGTGGACGCGCCCCGCGTGAGGGCCTCACCCCACAGTTCGGACTCGATTTGTGTCACGGTCTTCAATCTTGAACCAAAGAGTCCAAATCCGGAAAATTGTTTTGAGAAAATAGATTTTTAGAAAAGAAGTGCCAAACATGGACTACTTTGCCAGATACAGAGTCGCCACCTAAATATTTTTTATGGAGGAATTTAGGAAACCCTGACTCAATGCCAAAGGCCACGTGTCCGACATCACCAAAGTTGCCTCGGCTCAGGAGCTTGGGTACGATTGGGGAAGGTCAGCTATGAGCACCCCCTCTCGCCCGATCCGAAGATCGGCCTTTACTAATCATAATATCCGTTTTTGAAAATGTTATGTGTTCTTATTCCGATTATTAGCCTAGAATTATTATGTTATGCGCACAGCAAACAAATATAGACCAAATCGCCTAAATTGGAACAAAACATTTCACGCTTGTTTTGAAAATGGTTTGCTACTCGCAAGTAGGCTAAAAATGTAGATTTCGCCACCCTCAAGTGGGCTTTAGAAAAGATGATTTTGCCACTATCTAGTGGGCTTAAAACTCACAGTTTTAATGCGTTATCTCAATTTAGTTAATTCAACCTCCATCCACAGGTATTTAAGCAGTTATATCATATAAGCAGCTAGCCTTATGGTAATCATGCTATTATGGCAACACTCACACGCATGCGGTATGCTAAAGCATAAATGCTTACCGAGTACTCCAAGCCAGAACAGAAGCTAGTTAGTAATCATGTGCATGATCCTAGTTCATATTGAGATAGCTAATGCAACACATGCAAGATGCAACTACAACAGGCTCGGTTATCCTAAAGATGGTATGTGAAATGCTGCAACTAACAGGTATTCAACTTGGAATTGAAATACAAGTGCAGTTAGTATGATGTACCGAGCCCGGTGCATGTAGGACAAATGTATGGATGCACGCATGCATAGCATAAGGTATGCTAATTTAAATATGCCCTAATACTAACCATCAAAAGCAGGTAAGTAAAAGGGAGAAAGAAGTGGGGGATTGGAAGACATGCACACACGCACCCACACTTATTACAAATTCGCCCTCGCTCGGAGGGACCAAAAGAATAATACAAATTAATTAACCTGCAAGCTAATTAAATATTACAGTCCACCTAATTAATTAAGCAAATTAACTAAGCTAAGTATGCGGTAAAAGGCCTCGGGAAGAGGGTCCAATGCACGCGTGCTCGGATTCCGCTCAGAAGTCACTGCCATGCACAAGCTGCCTCTGCTTTGACTATTCTGCTTCTCTGAAGACTGCACAAATCTCAGGGTTGCTTCCCTGAATGTTGTGGAACACCACCGGCTGAGGGAATTGGTCACCGGCCACAAATTAATCCATCGGCCGCTTATGGATGGCCGGTCGGCACTGCAGATGGCCGGTCGGCCAAATCTTCCTGCAGAATCTGTTTTTGACAGCAGCAGAGGGCAAAACATAGCATGGCAATGCATTTCAAGCAAGGTAATGACCGATCACACCCCTTTCATATTCATGACTCCGAAGATTATGAATCATCGATTCTCGGACGCCCAATCGTGCATTTCCGATGCATTTGATGGCCCAGGGAACCAAATATTGCAGTTTTGATATCGGAATGCAAGGCACATATAATTCAAGGCAAAAAGGGCTCACCTCTAATCATACTCAACTCAAGACGTGAAGCATGCGATGCCAATGCAATGCATCCTAGGTATGGAGGCATAGTTATGCACAATGGCAATGCAATGTGTCAATGCTAGGTTAGGGCACACAACCCTTAAGCCCAAGGAAGCAGTGAGGCATGAAGCAATGCAACCTGACAAGTATCGCAAGACACAACTGGATGTTCAGCATACAAGGCAAAGCATGTCTTTATCAATCATGCAACAAACACACTAGTATGCAACAACACACAGGAGCATGCCACACATGCAAAGGGGGTGAACTTAAACTAATTAGACAGCTTCAAACATGCCAAATAGTGGCCAAAATTGATGCAAACGAAAGCATGAAAAACACACACCAAATATGCATTCAACAAGGGCCTAACATGGAGTATAAGCATCAACTCTCAAAGCATGAAAGGGATGGAAATGCAAGCATTTAAGCACATCATGAGGTTTGAATAAATACCAAGTGATTCCAAACACTGAAACAAAGCAGGATGGATGCTAGAGAGGCCAAAACTTAAGGCATTCAAGAGGGATTGTATGGTAGCTATACAAGCAAGACAGAATGACTCAAATGACCTAAAACAGTCCCCTAGCACATCAAAATATGCATGTAAGCTTCACAAAGCTTAGCCAAAACACTATGCATGGAGTCTAAAGTTTATGCATGTATTGAGGCAAATCATGGCATTACAAGGCATGTATGCTAAGCAAGCATGGTGTACCAAAACCAACTAAAACAGAGCTATATCATGACATAATAGCATAAATATCAGTCAAGCATGCCAACATGAACCTAAACATGATGTCACTAAAGAGGCAAAAATGGCCCTTTTCAAGGACAACAAGGAGAGGGGAGTTGACCCCATCTCCTACTTAGGACCTCAAGGCACCATCCTCATCACTGAAATCCCTCAAGATTTCAGTGGTGAGGAGGCCCAAACATAATGGTCCCGGAGCTCAATCGAAATGGCACAAAACAAGGGCCAAACAAGCCTTAAGAGGGGTCAAACAACCCCAAAACTTAAAACACCCTTAAGAAACTATTTAGGGCAGATAAAAACAAGACTTTTCTATGTTATATGTTAAGCTAAAAAATAGTTGCAAGATAGGCAAAAAGACTATGCAAGAATGGGAAATAAAGGGTGAAGTTCTTACCCTTGATGACCCTCTTCTCAAACAATGGTCCAGCAGCTTCTCTAAGCTCAAAACCAGCCAAAAACTTCAAGAACAGCCTCTTAGTACCTCAGTAGTTAAAAGAAGGTGTGATGGTGGGTGTTTATGCACAAAAGTAAGACAAAACACACACAAAACACAAAAGAGAGGGAGATATAGATATAGAATAGATACACAACTCAAACCCTAAAACTAGAACCCTCTGAAAATATTGTCTAACCTAAAAGAGGGAGAAGAGGCCCCTCTTTATAGAACTTCCCTCTTGTAAAGCTTCTCAAGTAAGCCATCCAAGACGGAAATCCCACCATACACGTGTATGGAGGGGAGCAAAGGTGGGTGCCAGCTGTCACAGCTGACACAAAAATATCTGCAAAAGCAGATGAACAGTGATCGGCTAGCCAAAAATGCAATTCGACCAAAATAGATGGTCGGTCGACCATCTAGAGTGCCGGTCGGCCAAATATTTGGCCGATGGCAAGAAAACACAGCCGGTGGCCTCAAGCCATGGCCGGTGGAGTGTGGGGATGGCCTAAAAGCCATTCTCTGCCCTCCAAAGCAAAAACACAAGTGTTTGGTGCAAAACCAGACACAAAACAGTCGAGCCAAGAGATCCTGAGGCAAGGGGCGTAGCCGAGGCCTCCGGGAACTCAAGACGAACACAAACAAGGATGATCACCGGGCGTTCAAACGGTGACATCCAAGTCATGCGGACAGTCAAAAATGGGGTGTCTACAGTTGCCCCTCTTTGACAGAACTCGAAAGTCATAAGAATGACGGGAGTGAATGTCAAAGCCTAAGGACGACCCATTTTTGACAAGGCCGAAGACTTAGACAAGCGTGCAAGACAATAAAGATATGCGCCTGAAGGTAGGGGAAAAATGCAACTGATAATGCAAGAGGCTGAGCATAACATATGATCATGCAAAGAAAGCTGTAACGAAGCATAACATGCAACAGTTTTAAGCTAGCATACATCAATCCAACTACACTATAATGCAGAAAGGATGTAAGAGAATTATGCAATTCTCGATACGTCTCACTCGGAGAAGGCAATACCTGCGCGGTTCGTCTGGTTGCACCAGCTTCAAATGAACCATACATACAATATCGTGCCTGTAAAAGAAAGAAAACTCAACAGGTACAATATCGTTAGCAACACGCATAACAACGCAATCGAAAGCTGCGCGACAACGCGAATGTAGGATTTAAGGTCTTCTTAGATCATGGGGTGCATAAACAGTGCGATGATATGCAATTGAATCTAATGTAATGCAAAACAAATGTAAAAACAATGCAAATAATATGCAAAACATACAAAACTATGTATAAACAATGCAAACGATATGCAATGCAATGGAATCATGATCCAATCATGAGCAGTTCAAAACCACACAAATGTCAAATAGATTGATGGAGATGCAAAGTCCGTCTACCATAGAAAAGGTGTCGCAACCCTCAAACCAACATACCAACGTGGAATAGGCGCGCACACATGCAGAACTATGAGTGATGTAGACGGATACAAGAACAAGTAATTGGGTGGAATAAGATAAGTGGGGAAATGACCTGTTGAGGAAAGACCAATGATCCTAATGCTGGATGCAAAGATTACACTACAATGTAATATATACAGTGGATATGGCACGCGGGCCAAACTAAATCTTGCCTAGGAAAGGCATGGACACACACAAACCGCGTCCAACATAGAACGGTCATACAGAACTATGAGTGTATAGACGCGAAAAGTATGGGCACATACCAGACCAAGCTCAACAAGGAAAGGCGCAAACCCTAAATGGAAGTGATGCAGTGAATGCATGCAAGCTACAATGCAATATTTACAATATGCAATGGATATTTACAATGGATGAAGGCATATGGCCAAACCGTATCTTGCCTAGGAAAGGCATGGACACGAACAAACCACGTTCTAACATAGAACGGTCATACAGAACTATGAGTGTATAGACGTGAAAAGTATGAGCACATACCAAACCAAGCTCAACAAGGAAAGGCGCAAACCCTAGATGGAAGTGATGCAGTGAATGCATGCAAGCTACGATGCAATATCTACAATATGCAATGGATATATTCACAGTGAAATTCATGACATGTGCAATATATTACAATGAAATGCATGACATATTTATTTTTGTTTTTTTTTTTTTTAAATGCATGAAAAGTGCATGAAAGGGAAAATGCATGGCAATGCATGTTGCTATTTTTTGTTTTTCTTTGAAAATGCATTTTATTGCATGATTGTGTTTTTTTTTGTTTTTGTAATGCAATTAATGCATGTTGATGTATGCTAATGCAAATGCGTGACAATGCACGTCTTTTGATATGCATGACAATGCATATGATCTTGAATGTGCGACCACGCATGTCGCTCAAAACGCTTATGGACTTGAATGCGCGATGACGCACATCGCTGGAAATGCATGATAATGCATGTGAACTTGAATATGCGACGACGCGAGTCACTTGAAATACATGTATAATGCAACTTATCAAAAGTCGTTCGGGCACGACAAACACCGAAGGACTTGCACCTTCAGAGGATTTAAGGTCTCCTAGACCGAGCGTATTTAAGGTCTCGCCAGACCATGGAAAATGCATAATAATGCAAGCATAATGACGTATAACTCAACATGCGTTCATACCAAAGCGTTGTAAAGCAATGCATGCGGGGCAACTTTCAAATCTTAAAAGAGACAAAAGGATACAAAAAGGATACACCTTGCACAAATTCGAGTGCCACACACAGAAGACACGGTTTGAGGTTAAAACGGAGGCCAGTTGAGCTTCGAAAATGCCATTTCTTGCACTATCTTGAGCAATGAAGGCCCCAAACTACACATATGACCCAAACAAGGTTGTAGGAGGCTCACCGGCCATCAAGGGATGTCACCGGCCATCCACCGGCTATCAAAACATCTCACCGGCCAAATATTTGGCCGACCGGCCAAAAGTTACTAAGTCAGGACAGTTTGGTCTTTTTGCCTCGGGTCTTTTAAAATAGGGCTTCAAACCCTATTTTTCTCATTTCCTCTCAGCCGAAATTTCTTCCTCTCTCTCTCTAGAGTATTTCCCGAGCCTTCATTCTCCATTTTTCTTGATTTTCGCGCCCGTTTCGTCATTTGATTCGCGAATATCTTTGCGTTTCAAACATTTTGAACCGAACATTTCTTTGTTCCGGTGTCTCCTTTGCTATTTTCACCTCTTGGGGTTTGTTTTCCCCGAGTTTCTCTCGATTTCTGTGCCTCTTCCATTTCCCGGCTTTTCCGGCCATTTTTCGCCCTCTCGGGATTGACTTTTCAGTTGACCTTTCACATTCTCATCCGGTTTCCACTTTTTCGGCCATCTTCACACCACTTTTGACATAGCGGGTGACATTCCACGGGCGGGACTCCCCCAGAGCATGAGATGGATCCAAAGGCCGAGCTCCTCCCCTTGAGCGTCCGCCCGTTCGACCCGGTGACCTACCGACCGGCGATTCACGTGCTTCCTCCCAACGGACTTCGTCAGTTCCGGAGTTTTACGAGAGGTGTGCCACCAGAGCTTCTCCTACGCGAGCCGGAGTCACATTTATCACATGGCGCTTCCGAGGTAACATTCCTTCCTCTGTTTTACTTTCCGCGACGTAGAACACTTAACCGCCAACTGCCATAGCTGATTATATTCTTTAACTGCTTAGCTCAGATACACTGATGCACTGTATACTGTAGTTAACTGTGAACACACTTGCAACTGATATCTGTTTGAAACTGACACGTGCACACACACTGCATTTGCCCTGAACCACTCAAACACGGTGGCACATCACATGTTGTAGTTCACTGCGAGCACACCGGCATTCAGTACCTATTTGAATCTGAACACATGCACACATGCTATATCTTTACTGAACCACTCAAACACGCTGACACATCACACGTTGTAGTTCACTGTAAGCACACCGGCAACCGATAGTTGTTTGAATCTGAAAATACGCACACATGCTATATTGCCACCAATTCTGAATACTCTTCGAAACTGTACATTTTATATTGCTTTACAACTATTTGCTTTTGAACAGGGAGATTCCCATACTGTCCGCGGGTATGGGAATGTTGCCGCTAGGGATTGGTACACGGAGTTACCGGACGCAGTCCGTCACATTGTCGATCAGGCGGGCTTCGACGCTTTTTGTAGAGGACTTTCCCGACTCACCGCAAGCAGGCCTCTTCTCGCCGCTCTGGTGGAGAGGTGGTGGGACACCACCAATTCATTCCACCTCTCCGTCGCAGGAGACATGACGATGACTCCCTATGATTTCTCGATGCTCACCGGCATCGGGGTGGGGGGTGATCCGATCCCCTTCGACACCGACATGGACGAATGGGAGGCTGCTCAGATCTACCTGCTCGGTGAGGTGCTACCTCTCGCACGTCTCGGCTTCGTTCGATATTCATGGTTCGAGGTCCAGTTCAGAGTCCAGCTAGCCTTAGTCGAGGAGGCTCTGATGACTCAGGAGGCGGTGAAGCGATACGCGCGCAGCTTTCTCATGTTCCTGCTGGGGACGACTATTTTCGCTGACCGGGCGAACACTGTGCCCCTCTGCCTGCTCAGTGCTCTCATGGACGTCACCCGGATCTTGCGCTATGACTGGGGTGGCGCTGCCTTGGCCACTCTATACGGGTACATGAGCTCAGCCTCCCGTTGCAGCGGACAGCTGCTCGGGGGCTACTGGCGAGCTTGGGAGGTACATTTTCTTCTCTAGTTTTCATTTTTGCTTTACATTTTCTGTACTCTGTACACTGCACACACTGCGGTCTGCTTCACACTGACTGTATACTGCACACACGGCACACATATACTCTGCTTTACACTGACTGTACGCTGCACACACTGTACACTCTGCTCAATACACTGCACAATACACGATCCTGCAATTTCTGTTTTATCTTGTGTTCTGCTTCATCTGATAACCCTTCTGGTATTTGCTCTGCAGTTGTGGGTCTATGCCTACTTTCCGAGACTCACCCCTGTGCCAGACGTGGAGACCCCTCTCGTCGTTCCATTTTCGTGCCGCTTTGACGTGAGGTGCGTGTGGAGGCCCCGGGAGACGTTCATCTTTTTCCGCCGCTACTTTGACACTATTACCCCCGCAGAGGTATGTCCAACTTTTAGAGTTTTATTTAAGCTTCGCTTTACACTGTATTTTCAATATCAGTAGATAACAAACTGCATGTCATTTACAGATCACTTGGCAACCTTGGGCTCCATTGCCTGCGACGATTCGAGTTCGATTTGCTGGTGCAGAGGAGACTGCACGTTTCAGGATTTTGCTGGAGGGCCCGGTCTGTCGGGCTTGGTACCTAGGTGAGCGTTTCCTATGCCAAACCCTGGGCTTGCCAGAGCAGATAGTTCTGGGTCCGTCTCCTACCCACATGAGGGATACCGAGAGATTCACCGCCAAGCAGATGGCCGATTACACGATCGGCTGGGAGGGCGAGGGTGACTACTCAGAGTATGTTCAGACGTACATTATGCGGCCTCTGAGCGGTGGCCGTCGAGCTGAAAGGGAGAGACCTACTGCGCCAGCAGCTGGAGCAGGGGCAGGGACACCGAGGATGGCTCGAGTCCGTGGCAGGAGTGGAGCTCGGGGGGGTCGGGGGGTTAGCTGGCCAGCACTACCCACGACGATGACATGCCGAGGGTGGGGTGGGGCAACTTACCAGATTCCCATTGCTCCCCCGCCGGCGGACCACGAGCTAGTTGGGTTCTACGGCTTACTTCCGGTATGTACTACTGCATTTTGCATTCTGCACAGTCATTTCATTTCGTTTGATATTCCGCGGAATACTGATGCTTCTAATGCTTTTGCAGGCCTCTTCTGAGTACACTCGCCAGTCCCTAGAGCTGACCGCCTCTGTGATGGGGATGCTCCAGCAGAGCCTCGACCTTCTGGCAATTTACAACATCCCGGTATGTTCCTCTGACCGCGGTCTCAAACCATACATAAACTGTTTCACATATCTGACGCACAACACAACACTGGATACACTACTCTTACGGCATTTGACATACTGTAACCCACAGGCTGTTCACAACACTACTCACGGCATTCATACACTGCACTCAAAACACTGCATTCTGTACTGATAAACTGCTCACAGTATTCACACACTGCACTCATACACTGCATTTTGGACTGATAAACTGCTCACAGTATTCACACACTGCACTCATACACTGCATTCTACACTGATACACTGTCCATAGTATACTGATGCGTTTGCCATTTGTACTTTTCAGCATCCCTTCCAGATTCCCTCTGTGGGAGGGGCTCCTGCTAGACCTTCTGTTCCTACCGGAGGAGATAGCAGAGTATACCCTCGCACCAAGGTGGGGCGCACCCATGTTGGGAGTAGCTCACGAGCACCCGTCCCTGATGATGATGATGAGTCCGAGGCTGAGGCTGAGGCGGAGGCAGAGTCATCCAAGAAGGAGACCGGAGATGGCTCGGGCTCAGACTCAGATGACGATGCTGGTGACGATGCCCCTGGACCTTCATCTAGGAAGAGGACGAGGACGGACCCCTAGGCTTGAGCCCCTTTGACATTGATCCAGATTTTTGCTAGTTTTCTTCTCTTTTGTACGTTACTCGATAGCTAGAGTACCCTGTACTGCCGCGGGTAGGTTTTTGTTTCCAAAGCTTTGTACTTGAAAAAGATGATGAAATGAAATAAAACTTTTTATAAAAAAAAAAAAAAGTGTTATATTTGTACATTGCATCGCATTGCCTCATATTACACCTCAATGTAAATGAGATTGATCTTTTGTCTGAAAATTTGAACACTCGTATTGTAATAATCAGATAACAAACTGGCCAACAACGAAATAACCCATACAAACCACTACTCAGTCAGAACACTCGACCCCACTCTACTGGGGATTAATCCGCATACAACCCATAACACAGTGCTTGGTTCATTTCGCACACAGCGGATCCTGAACAAACAGCCCAAATCTGACAAGACGGACTATAAAGGTTGAATCTGCTGAAGTCGAAGCACACTCAGATGCCCCAAATTGTCCCCTTCTCTTTTTTGCTTCTCATAAATGTGGAGAATGGCACAGCACTCTGAGCACAGACGATTCGAGAAAAGGGTTTTCAACCGGGTGTTGAGCCTACGACTGAACACAGCGAAAATGACTCAACAAAAGGTACACGACCTAAACACATTGAGTAACACTCAAAAAAGACTCAAAACAAAAGTTAAGGTAAACAAAACAAAAGACACGACACACAGACGTGTTTACAAAAAGAAAGACCTCTCAGTGCACGAGGAGCCAGTTTTTTTTTTCGGGTATATTTACCACCCTTTCCGATTTGTGATTCTCACAGCACTCGGCCCTCAAGCTCTTTCTTTTCTTTCTTTTTTTTTTTCTTTCTTCAAAACCCTTTTCCTCACTTTTCTCTCGACTTACACCTCTCTATTCTTTATTCTCTCATTTTTCATCCCTTCCCAGGGTGGTTGATAGATGAATAGGAAGTTGTGGGTTCACGCCCAACAGTATCAGCTCGCGGCTATTCCTTCTGGTGACATCCAGTCGAGGTTCCGGATGGGGAATAAAGTATCTTGACCTACTCCGATTTATGCTTCGTACTTGGCTTGATACCTCGTTGCTTGGAGGTTGTCGAGAGAGCTTTCAGCCCTTTACTAACAACTTTAGTTGTGCCCTTTCTGGCGGGTATGTTGACGACGGGGAAAGACAGAACACCTGACTCAACTGTGCCCCTAGTTCATCATTTTGACCATTTTTTTGTTTTCTTCCTAAAACAGTTTTGACCAAAATGAGAGTCAAATTAACATACTTGTTCACTTTTTGATTCGAAAATCACGCAAGTCCAGCTGTAAGCACTGAAAATTTTCCTTTTTTTTTTGGGTCCAAGAGAAAGGTCCGATTTTCGAAAATGAAATAGTTTTCGAGAAAATAGTCAACCTCAGTAAAAATTTTCAAAACCTATTTTTGCAAACGGCCGGTGCTAAACGAGCACAGAACTTACCCTCGAGATGCGCAACCTCGGATCGGAGGCAATAGAGAATTGCCCCTGGCTTGGAAGGGGTGGATGGCAACGAAAAGTTGCCCCTGGTTTAAAAGGTGACTCGTGGCAACTCATGGCAATGGAAAGTTGCCCCTTGTTTGGATGACGCCGCAGCATTTGGTAAACAGTCTTCATCAGTGATGATTGCAAACGAACTCTCGGATGCAGAGAAGACGGAGATGGTCTGGGCCAATATATGGACATAGTTGTTAGGGGCTGGACTTCGGGATGAAATTGCCTACGTATCCGGTTGTCACAACCGAACTATCAGATTCGGGGAGGGCAAGAATAATCAAAACCATTACATGGATTGAGGCGCTATGAGAGCGTTGGGGGCTGGACTTCAGGACGAAGTTGCCTACGTATCCCAAACATGGGAATCAAGCCTTACGTAGTTCCGATTAAGGTACACTCGAGTATTTTAACCTTCACCTTTTAGGCTCTAACTTTTGCCAAGGCGCCCGATGCGGGTTTTCGACCTTGCGAGCTTTTCTTTCCTTTTTCATTCTTCCCTTTCTTTTTTCTCTCTTTTGTATATTATTATTTTTATTCTTTTCTGTCTCTTTTGTATATTTTTTTCTTTTCTCTCTTTTGTATATTTTTTTTATTTTTTTTCTCTTTTGTGTATTTTTTTTCTTTTTTTTGTATATATTTTCTTTTGCTCTAACTTTTGCCTGGGTCGCCCTTCCGGGTTTTCGGCCCAACGAGCCGCTCAAAGGGTAAAAGTGTAACAAGTCCATGCCAAATGGTTTTAGGGTTTTGAAGCCATCCGTATCCAGGAGAGTGGCAGTTACATTGACTTACTGAAGGACCCATCTTCGACTCTTCGAGCAAATCGGACATTTTTGCCCCTAGTTTGGAGGGGTGCTTCTATTCTAGCTTTACAAGCTTCTTCTGATGAGATCTGATCTTCTTGATCTGACTTTGGTGCCTCTTGTTCGAGGGCTGCTCCCAATCTGGCTACACAGGCCTCTCTTGATGGTCGATCGTTGAACACTCCGAATTGTGGTTCAAGGCTTTAAAACAAGGGCTCGAGTCTTGAGGCTAAGAGCGATCCTAAGCTACACAATCTCAAGAGTGATTCCACACATGTCTTCACAGGACCACGCAAAACATTTTGTTTTTGAAAGTTTTTAAAGAAGCGACAAATCGCTCGTACTGAAGATAGTGTGGAACCAGTCTGGATCAAGCCAGGGTCCTTCTCAGTACTCATGCTGACAAGCATGATTTCAATCATTAAGGGCTTAGCACGCCTCTCTTTCTCTCAATTTGATCAAAGTTTGCAAAACCTGAGGAATTTCTTCCTCTTTGTTTTCACCACAGTGTTCAAAAAGTTTTGAAAAACTTAGGTCAATGCAATGATTTTCAGGGCATAAGAGAACAAGTGGAATGTACTGCTGTTCCATTCAAGTCCTCTGGCACAACTAATTCAGAATAGTAGTAAGCATGGAAACATGATAGCCGCAGCTGTTTCATTCAGATTCCCTGGTTGCAACTGGCTCCAAGACAGAGACAGACTTAAAAGAAAGCAAAAGGGTAATTACAAAACAAAACGGTGTTCGAGGCAACAGCTCCGGAATCACCCGACATTCTATACAAAGGGGACTGACTCGCTACAACAAGACAGATCCATAAGCAAAAGGACTGACTCAAGACAATGAGACAGACTCAAAACAAAACAAAAGACTGACTCGACACCCAAGCCAGAATTTACAAAACTAGCATTCGCAGATGCTCCAAAAATGCGTGCCAGACGCCACATCCAAAATACGCCGAGCGCCGCCCGCAGGTGGTTCACTTCCTGATTACATACTCGCAGTATCAGTATCCTCAAAATCCAATAACTGGGTAGTAACGGACTTGGCTGAGGTGGGCGGAAGGATAACTTCGTTGTCGATCAAGTCTTGCACCTCATGACGGAGGCGAAAACAATTATCGGTAGCATGACCGGTTTGCTGGTGGTACGCATAGTACAAGGCAACATCATGTATAGTAGGGAGATTCTTTAGGAGAGGCCGAGGCTCCAAGGGTTTAAGATGCCCCCTTTCGGCAAGGATCTGAAATGCCTTTGACAACGGCATATAGAGTGTGAAAGACCCTGAGCCCTTGGGGCAGGTACTTTGAAGGTTAAGTATTCGTGCTAGACGCACCAGCGAAAGGGTCGGCAGGCGCCGCCTTGGCTTTCTGATCTTTCCCAGGTGCAGGGTTGGGAGTGGAAGGAACTGTTCTAGCATGACGGGGCCTATCTCGATTTTCTAACTGGCTTGTACTGCCTTCGGTTGGAGTGGAAAAAACATCATCCACAGCTTTAGCTATGACTGCGAATACCAGTTGTTTACTCATCCCCTCAGCTTTCAAAGCCTCGACTGCCCACAGCAGTTGTTCAATGGGATCGGCATCTGCCTTCATTTTGTTCTTGCCTCTGGCCTCATCCTAATCGAGGGTTTGGGTTGATGTTGATACGTCATTGTTATAGTTGGAGGCCACCTCGGGTTGGCTAAGTTCGATCACAATCCGTCCCAACAGTGGGGGCTCCTGTGGTACAAAATTCCCGGCATACGGTGTGGCTGGTGGCGAAGCTGACATTCCGTAAGCGAGATCCGCCACGGACCTCTGGAGGTCACCTATCATTCCCATCAATTCGAATGTGGTGGGCTCACGAGCCTAATACAACTGGGGGGTCCAGACCGGGTGCGCGACAGGCGACCTGGGTGGATGCGGTACATCGACATTGGTCTCGCTTTGCAGAGTGATTCCTTGATCTAATGCGGCCGTCATAACCACAATCTCCTCTGAATTCTGCGTCATGATAAGTCCGCTGTACTGAATGGTGACTGACGGATCAAATATTTGTCTTGCCTCAGCAAGGGGAAACACTAGCTATTCTGTATCAACTCTCTGAACTGAAAGGAAAAACAAGCAGCACTTCAGCCCAAATGGATCAAACACATATGTAGCCGAACAACTGTACTCTACTGCTGACCATTGTTGCCCGAAATCACTGCTCCCAAAATACTGAATCGGATACCCACAGATATAACTGATTCTCATAAACAGATACTGGTGCCCTCAGGCCTGATACTCAAACTTGCAAACTGATATGTACGTTCCCTGTAGAGATGCACTTTAAAAGCACATAGCAAGTAAAGAGAGCCAAAACACCCCTATGGAGGGGTAGGGTTTCCCTATCCTATTTTGTCAGGAGCTAGAGTTTCACTACGCACACAGTGGTTTCGAACAACCTATATCGGGTAAGCAACCTGTCCTAGTTTGGAATGGTCACTATGGATTCCGAATATGCACTACGTCGAATGGTCGAAAAGGGTGCCTCGGTAAAATCGGGGTTTGTGTTCCCATACAGTCAGAGCCCACAACCGGTCAGCCTCATGGCATGCTTTGACAAAGTCAAGCCTCCGGCAAACCGTTCAGGAATGGAAGATGGCAAACACGGTGTCCTAGGCACACCAATGCACATGCAATGCAAAGAGACACATAAATGAAATCAAAACAGGATATCACGAGTTCGAGTCAAGCTCTCTAAATCCCCAGCAGAGTCGCCAGAAACTGTGGACGCACCCCGCGTGAGGGCCTCACCCCACAGTTCGGACTCGATTTGTGTACGGTCTTTAATCTTGAACCAAAGAGTCCAAATCCGGCAGATCGTTTTGAGAAAACAGATTTTTAGAAAAGAAGTGCCAAACATGGACTGCTTTGCCAGATACAGAGTCACCACCTAAATATTTTTTATGGAGGAATTTAGGAAACCCTGACTCGGTGCCAAAGCCACGTGTCCGTCATCACCAAAGTTGCCTCGACTCGGGAGCTTGGGTACGATTGGCGAAGGTCAACTATGAGCACCCCCTCTCGCCCGATCCGAAGATCGGCCTCTACTAACCGTAATATTCGTTTTTGAAAACGTTATGTGTTCTTATTCCGGTTATTAGCCTAGAATTACTATGTTATGCGCACAGCAAACAAGTATAGACCAAATCACCTAAATTGGAACAAAACATTTCACGCTTGTTTTGAAAATGGTTTGGTGCTCGCAAGTAGGCTAAAAATGTAGATTTCGCCACCCTCAAGTGGGCTTTAGAAAAGATGATTTTGCCACTATCTAGTGGGCTTAAAACTCACAGTTTTAATGCATTATCCCAATTAAGTTAATTCAACCTCCATCTACAGGCATTCAAGCAGTTATATCACATAAGCAGCTAGCCTCATGGTAATCATGCTATTATGGCAACACTCACACGCATGCGGTATGCTAAAGCATAAATGCTTACCGAGTACTCCAAGCCAGAACAGAAGCTAGTTAGTAATCATGTGCATGATCCTAGTTCATGTTGAGATGGCTAATGCAACACATGCAAGATGCAACTACAACAGGCTCGGTTATCCTAAAGATGGTATGTGAAATGCTGCAACTAACAGGTATTCAACTTGGAATTGAAATACAAGTGCAGTTAGTATGATGTACCGAGCCCGGTGCATGTAGGACAAATGTATGGATGCACACATGCATAGCATAAGGTATGCTAATTTAAATATGCCCTAATACTAACCATCAAAAGCAGGTAAGTAAAAGGGAGAAAGAAGTGGGAGATTGGAAGACATGCACACACGCAACCACACTTATTACAAGTTAGCCCTCACTCGGAGGGACCGAAAGAATAATACAATTTAACTAACTAGCAAGCTAATTAAATATTACAGACCACCCAATTAATTAAACAAATTAATTAATCTAATTTAAGTAATAAACAGCCTCGGGAAGAGGGTCTGATGCGATGCGTGCTCGATTCCGCTTGGAAGTCACTGCCATGCACAAGCTGCCTCTGCTTTGACTGTTCTGCTTCTCTGAAGACTGCACAAGTCCCAGGGTTGCTTCTCTGAGTGTTATGGAGCACCACCGGGCGTGAGGAATAGTCACCGGCCATGGGGAATGGTCATCGACCATAAATTAATCCATCGGCCACTTATGGATGGCCGGTCGGCACTGCAGATGGCCGGTCGGCCAAATCTTCCTGCAGAATCTATTTTTGATAGCAGCAGAGGGCAAAACATAGCATGGCAATGCATTTCAAGCAATGTATGCACCGATCACACCCCTTATCATATTCATGACTCAAAGGGATATGATTCTCGATTCTCGGACCGCCAATCGCGTATTTTCATGCATGATGGCCCAAGGAACCAAATATGCATTTTGATATGGAATGCAATGTACATAATCAAGCAAAGGGGGCTCAACCTCTATCATACTCAACTCAAGAGGTGAAGCATGCATGCCAATGCAATGCATCCTAGGTATGGAGGCTAGTATGCAACATGGCAATGCAATGTGTAATGTAGGTTAGGCACACAACCTAAGTAAAGAAGCATGTAAAGCATGATAATAATCAGATAACGAACCAGCCAACAGCAAAACAACCCATACCAACCACTGCTCATTCTGAACACTCAGCTCATACTCTACTGGGGATTAATCTGCATACAGCCCATAACACTGACTGTTATTTTATGCTATTATGTCATGATATACTCTGTTCTTTTAGTTGTTTTGGTACACCATGCCTTGGCTTAGCATAATGCCTTGTAATGCCATGATTTGCCTCAATACCATGCTATAGCATTTAGACTACCATTGCTCATGTGTTTTGGCTAAGACTTTGTGAAGCCTTACATTGCCATATTTGATATGCTTATAGGATGTTTTAGGTCATTTATATCATTCATGTCTTGCTTTGTATAGCTACCATGCCAATCCTCTTTGAATGCCTTAAGCTTTGGCCTCTCTAGGCATGCCATACACTTGCTTTTATTTCAGTGGTTTTGAAATCACTTGTATGTTATTTCAGATCCTCATGATGTGCTTATATGCTTGCATTTTTCCATCCCTTTCATGCTTTGAAGAGTGATGGCTCTATAATCATGGTTTAGGCCCTTTTTGATGCAATATTTGTGTTGTTTTCATGCCTTTGTTAGCATGGCATTTTGGCCCACTAATTTTGGCATGTTGGAGAGCTGTCTAAAATAGTTTTAAGTCCACCCCTTTTGCATTTGTGGCATGCTCACCTTGTGTGTTGCTTGCATATAGTGTGTGTTGCATGATTTGAATGAAGTCACATGTTTGCTTGCATGCTGAAACATCCATATTGGTCTTGCATACTTGTAGGCTTTGCATGCTTCATGCCTCAGCATGGCTTCTTTGCTTAGGTGTGTGCCTAACCTACATTACACATTGCATATGCCATGTTGCATACTACCTCCATACCTATGATGCATTGCATTGGCATGCATGCTTCACCATCTTGAATTGAGTATATAGAGGTGAGCCCCCTTTGCTTGATTATGACATTGCATTCCATCATCAAAATGCATATTGGTTCCTGGGCCATCATGCATGGAAAATGACGCGATTGGCGGTCCGAGAATCAGAATCATATCCACTTTGAGTCATGAATATGATTAAGGGTGTGCATCGTGCATACATTGCTTGAAATGCATTGCCATGCTTATGTTTTGCCCTCGTCTGCTATCAAAAAATAGATTCTGCAGGAAGATTGCGACCGGCCATCTTGCAGTGCCGATCCGGCCATCCATAAGTGGTGCCGATGGATTAATTTTATGGTCGATGACCATTCCCCATGGCGGTGACTATTCCTCACGCCCGGTTGCCCATAACACTCAGAGAAGCAACCCTGGGACTTGTGCAGTCTTCAGAGAAGCAGAACAGTCAAAGCAGAGGCAGCCTTGTGCATGGCAGTGACTTCCAACGCGGAATCCAGCACGCACGCTATCAGGACCCTCTTCCCGAGGCTGTTTATTACTTAATTAGATTATTAATTTGTTTAATTAATTGCGGGTCTGTAATATTTAATTAGCTTTGCTAGTTAGTTAAATTGTATTATCTTTCGGTCCCTCCGAGTGAGGGCTAACTTGTAATAAGTGGTGTGCGAATATTGTGTGCATGTCTTCCAATCTCCCACTTCTTTCTCCCTTTTACTTACCTGCTTTTGATGTTAAGTATTAGGGCATATTTAAATTTAGCATACCTTATGCTATGCATGTGGTCATCCATACATTTGTCCTACATGCACCGGGCTCGAGACATCATACTAACTTGCAACTGTATTTTCAATTCCAAGTTGAATACCTGTAGTTGCACATTCAACATTACCATCCTTTAGGGATAACCGAGCCTGTTGGTAGTTGCATCTTGCATGTGTTGCATTAGCCATCTCAACATGAACTAGGATCATGCCAATGATTACTAACTTAGCTTTTCTGTTCTTGCTTGGAGTACTCGGTAAGCATTTATGCTTTAGCCAGTACGCATGCGTGTGAGTGTTGCCATAATAGGCATGACATTACCATTGAAGGCTAGCTGCTTATGTGATATAACTGCTGAATGCGCTGGTAGGATGGAGGTTGAATTAACTTAATTGGGATAATGCCATTAAAACTGTGAGTTTTAAGCCCAACTATGATAGTGGCAAAATCATCTTTTCAAAGCCCACTTGAGGGTTGGCGAAATCTTACATTTTAGCCTACTTGCGAGCACCAAACCATTTTCAAAACAAGCGGAAATGTTTGTTGCTCAATTTAGGTTGATTTGAGTCGTATACTTGTTGCTGTGCGCATTAACATAGTAATCTGAGCTAATAAACCGGAAATAAGAACACATAACGTTTCAAAAACGAATATTACGGGTTAGTAGAGGACCGATCTTCGTATCGGGCGGAGGAGGGTGCTCATAGTTGACCTTCGCAATCTACCAAGCTCCCGAGTCGAGGCAACTTTGGTGATGACGGACACGTGGGCTTATGCACCGAGTCAGGGTTTCCTAAATTCTCCCCATAAAAAATATTTAGGTGGTGACTCTGTATCTGGCAAAAGCGGTCCATGTTTGCACTTACTTTTCTAAAAAATCTGTTTTCTCAAAAAAAAGCGATCTCCGGATTTGGACTCTTTGTTCAAGATTAAGACCGTACACAATCGCAGTCCGAACTGTGGGGTGAGGCCCTCACGCGGGTGCTGTCCACAGTTTTCTGGCGGGACTCTGCTGGGGGATTTAGAGAGCTTGACTTCGAAACTGTGATATCCTTGTTTTGATTTCATTTATGTGTCGCTCTTGCAAATGGCCATGTGCATTGGTGTGCCTAGGACACCGTGTTTGCCGATTCTTCCATTCCTTGAACGGTTTGCGCGAGGCTGACTTTGTCAAAGCATGCCAATGAGCTACCGGTTGTGGGCTCTGACTGTTATGGGAACACAAACCCCGATTTACCGCAGGCACCCTTTTCGACCATTCGACGTTTAGTGCATTATTCGGAATCCATAGTACCATTCCAAACTAGAGACAGGTTTGCTTACCCGAATAGGTTGTTCGAAACACTCGACGTGTGCGTAGTGAAACTCTAGCTCCTGACAAAATAGGATTAGGGAAACCCTACCCCTCCATAGGCGTGTTTTGGCTCTCTTTACTATGCTATGTGCTTTTAAAGTGCATCTCTACAGAACGTTACATATCAGTTGCAAGTTGAGTATGCAGGCCTGAGGCTACCAAGATCTGTTATGAGAATCAGTTATATTCGTGGGTTATTCCGATCAGTATTTTGGCAGCAGTGATTTCGGGCAACAATGTCGTCAGCAGTAGAGTTACATAGTTGTTCGGCTACATATGTGTTTGATCCATTTGGCGTGAAGTGCTGCTTGTTTTTCCTTTCAGTTCAGAGAGTTGATTACAGAATAGCTTAGTTGTTGCCCCTTGCTGACGCAAGACAATAATTATCCGTCAGTCACCATTCAGTACAGCGGACTTATCATGGACGCAGAATCAGAGGAGATGTGGGTTATGACGGCCGCATTAGATCAAGAATCCTCTGCAAAGCGAGACCATGTCGATGTTACCGCATCCAACCCAGTTCGCCTGTCGCGCACCGGTGCTGACCCACCCAGTTGTAGTAGCTCGTGAAGCCCACCACCATTTCGAATTGATGGGAATGATAGGTGACCTCCAGAGGTCCGTGGCGGATCTCGCTTACGGAATGTCAGCTTCGCCACAGCCACACCGTTATGCCGGGAATTTGGTGACCAGGGAGAGCCCCCACTGTTGGGACGGATTGTGATCGAACCTTAGCCAACCCCAGGTGGGCCTTCCAAACTATAACAATGACGTATCAACATCAACCCAAACCCTCGATAGGATGAGGCCAGAGGCAAGAACAAAATGAAGGCAGATGCCGATCCCATTAACAAACTGCTGTGGCAGTCGGAGAGCTTTGCAAAAGGCGTGAGGGCGATGAGTAAAACAACCTGGTATTCTGCAGTCATAGCAAGACGTTGTGATGTATGTTTTTTCCACTCCAACCGAAGGCAGTACAATGCCAGTTAGAAAATCAGATGAACGACCCCGTCATGCTAGAACAGTTCCTTCCACTCCCAACCCTCGCACCTGGGAAGATCAGAAAGCCAAGCGGCGCCTGCCGACCCTTTTCGCTGGTGCGTCTACTATCGAATACTTAACCTTCAAAGTTACCTGCCCAAGGGCTCAGGGTCTTTCACATCTCTATATGCCGTTGTCAAAGGCCATTTAGATCCTGCCGAAAGGGGGCATCTAAACCTTGGGAGCCTCGGCCCTCTCCTAAGAATCTCCCTACTAATACATGATGTTGCCTTGTACTATGCCGTACCACCAGCAAACCCGGTCATGCTACCGATAAATTGTTTTCGCCTCCTCATGAGGCAGACCTTGATCGACAATACGAAGTTATCCTTCCGCCCACCTCAGCCAAGTCCGTTATACCTCAAGTTATTGGATCTTTGAGGATACTGCATACTGCGCAGTATGTAATCAGGAAGTGAACCACTGCGGGCGACGCTCCGGCGTATTTTGGAATGTGGCGTCTGGCAACGCATTTTTTGGAGCATCTGCGAATGCTAGTTTTGTAAATTCTGGCTATGGTGTCGATGACAGTCTTTTGTTTTGGTTTGAGATACATGTCTCATTGTCTGAGTCAGTCCTTTTTGCTTAGGATCTGCTTGTTGTAGCGATGTCAGTCTCCCTTTGTATAGAATGTCGGTGATTCCGGAGCTTTGCCTCGAAACACCGTTTTGTTTGTAAATTACCCTTTTGCTTTCTTTAAGTCTGGTCTCTGTCTTTGGAGCCAGTTGCAACCAGGGAATCTGAATGAAACAGTTGCCGGCTCATCATGTTTCCATGCTACTACCTATTCTGAATTAGTTGATGGCCAGAGGGACTTGAATGGAACTAGCAGTACATTCCACTGTTCTCTTATGCCTGAAAATCATTGCATTGACTTAAGTTTTTCAAAAACTTTTTGAACACTGTGGTGAAAACAAAGAGGAAGAAATCCTCAGGTGTTTTGCAAACTTTGATCAAATTAGAGAGAAAGAGAGCGTGCTAAGGCCCTTAATGATTTGAAGATCATGCTTGTCAGCATGAGTTACTAGAAGGACCCCGGCTTGGATGCGCGAGACTGGTTCACACTATCTTCAGTACGAGCGATTTGTCCTTCTTTAAACACTCTTCAAAAACAAAAATGTTTTGCGGTCTGTGAAGACATGTGTGGAATCACTCTTAGAGATGTGTAGCATTGAGATCGCTGCTTAGCCTCAAGACTCGAGCCCTTTTTTAAAGCCGTTGAACCACAATTCGAGTGTTCAACGAATCGGAACCATCAAGAGAGGCCTGTGGTAGCCAAGAATTGGAAGCAGCCCATTCGAACCAAGAGGCCACCAAAGTCAGATCAAGAAGATCAGAATCTCATCAGAAGCGAAGCTTGTAAAAGCTAGAATTAAAGCACCCCTCCAAACTAGGCGGCAAAAATGTCCGATGTTGCCGAAGAAGTCGAGATGGGTCCTTCGGAGTAAGTCAATGTAACTGCAGCTCTCCTGGATACGGCTGGCTTTCAAAACCGTCTAAAACCATTTGGCATGACTTGTTACACTTTTACCCTTTGAGCGTCTTGGGCCGAAAAACCCGGAAGGGCGACCCAGGCAAAAGTAGAGCAAAAGGAAAATATATACAAAAAAAAAGCAAAAACAAAATAACAAAAAGAAAAAAAAATAAAAAAAATATACAATAAGAGAGAAAAGAAACAAAAACCTATACAAAAGAGGTACAGACGAGAGATAAAATACCGATATATACAAAAGAGAGAAAAAAGGAAAGGAAGAATGAAAAAGGGAAGAAAAGGACGTCGGAACAAGGTCGAACAACCCGCATCGGCGCGCTTTGGCAAAAGTTAGCAGGCCTAAAAGAGTGAAGGTAAAGATACATAGATGCTAACCGTTTATCGAAGGGAACCTGTACGTAAGGCCTTGATTCCCATGTTTGGGATACGTAGCAACTTCGTCCTGAAGTCCAGCCACACACAACGCGCTCTCATAGCGCCTCAATCCATTGTAATGCGTTTTTGATTATTCTGTGCCCTCCCCGAATTCTGATAGTTCGGTTAGTGACAACCGATGAGCTGTTAGGCTACTAGGCGGCGAAACTCACTCCCGAAGTCCAGCCCCTCAACAACTATGTCCATATATGGCCCAGACCATCTCCGTCT
>NW_021024802.1:415634-447808 GCF_004153795.1 Camellia sinensis
GCCAACATGAACTTAGACTTGATGCTCACTAAAGAGGCAAGGATGGTCCTTTTCAAGGACAACAAGGAGAGGGGGTGGCCCTCTCCTTCCTAGGACCTCAAGGCACCATCCTCATCACTGAAATCCCTCAAGATTTCAGTGGTGAGGAGGCCCAAACACAATGGTCCTGGAGCTCAACCGAAATGGCACAAAACAAGGGCCAAACAAGCCTTAAGAGGGGTCAAACAACCCCAAAGCTTAAAACACCCTTAAGAAACTATTTAGGGCAGATAAAAAAAAGACTTTTCTATGTTATATGTTAAGCTCAAAAACAGTTGCAAGATAGGCAAAAAGACTATGCAAGAATGGGAAATAAAGGGTGAAGTTCTTACCCTTGATGACCCTTTTCACAAACAGTGGTCCAGCAGCTTCTCTAAGCTCAAAACCAGCCAAAAACTTCAAGGATAGCCTCTTAGTACCTCAGTAGTTAAAAGAAGGTGTGATGGTGGGTGTTTATGCACAAAAGTAAGACAAAACACACACAAAACACAAAAGAGAGGGAGATATAGATATAGGATAGATACACAACTCAAACCCTAAAACTAGAACCCTCTGAAAATATTGTCTAACCTAAAAGAGGGAGAAGAGGCCCCTCTTTATAGAACTTCCCTCTTGTAAAGCTTCTCAAGTAAGCCATCCAAGACGGAAATCCCACCATACACGTGTATGGAGGGGAGCAAAGGTGGGTGCCAGCTATCACAGCTGGCACAAAAATATCTGCAAAAGCAGATGAACAGTGATCGGCTAGCCAAAAATGCAATTCGACCAAAATAGATGGTCGGTCGACCATCTAGAGTGCCGGTCGGCCAAATATTTGGCCGATGGCAAAAAAACACAGCCGGTGGCCTCAAGCCATGGCCGGTGGAGTGTGGGGATGGCCCAAAAGCCATTCCCTGCCCTCCAAAGCTAAAACACAAGTGTTTGGTGCAAAACCCGACACAAAACAGTCGAGTCGGGAGATCCTGAGGTAAGGCGCCTAGCCGAGGCCTCTGGGAACTCAAGACGAACACAAACAAGGATGATAACCGGGTGTTCAAACGGTGACGTCCAAGTCTTGAGGACGGTCAAAAATGGGGTGTCTACAAGTAGACTTATGATGACCCAAAGTTCAGAAGAAATTGTGGTTATGGCAGCCGCATTAAACCAAGGAATCATCTTGCAAGATGAGACCAATGTCGATGTACCACATCTGCCCAGGTCGCCTGCTGCGCACCCGATCTGGACACCCCAGTTGTATCAAGCCCGCTATCCCACCACGTTCGAGTTAATAGGAATGATTGGCGACCTTCAGAGGTCTGTGGCTGATCTTGCCTATGGAATGTCGGCTTCGCCACCAGCCACATCGTATGTCGGGAATCTTGTACCACAGGAGCCCCCTTTTCTGGGGCGAATTATGATTGAGCTCAGCCAACCAGAGGTTGCCTCCAGCTATAGCAATGACGTGTCAACAACAACCAGGTTTCGCTCTGATATAGTAACCCAAACCCTCGATCAGGCTGAGGCCAGAGGTAAGAACAAAGTGGGAACAGATGCTGATCTCGTTGAACAACTGCTGTGGGTAGTCAAGGCTTTGAAAGCCGGGGAGATAAATAAGCAGTAGGTATTTGCAGTTATGGCCAAGACTGTGGATGATGCTTTCCTCTCTCCAACCGAGGGCAGTTCGAGCCAGGCAAAAAATCGGAATAGACCCCATCATACCAGAACAGTTCTAGCCAATCCCAACCCTGCACCGGAAAGAGATCAGAAGGCCAAGGCAGTGCCTGCCGACCCTTTCGCTAGTGCGTCTAGCAAGAATTCACAGACTTTGAAGTATCTGCCCCGAGGGCGCAGACTCTTTCACGCTCTCTACATGCCTTTGTCTAAGGCACTTCAAATCCTGGCTGAAAAGGGGCATCTTAAACCCCTCGAGCCTAAGCCTCTCCCTAGTCATCTTCCAGCAGGCCATGATGCTACTCAGTACTGCGTGTACCATCAGCAAACCAGTCACCCCACCGACAACTGCTTTCGTCTTCGCCATGAAGTACAGGACTTGATCGACAATAAGGTCATCCTCCCACCTACCTCAGCAAAGTCTGTCACCACTGAGCTGTTGGACTTTGAGGATACTATAAGTATGTGATCAGGGGTTGGACCACCTACGGGCGACGCTCGGTGTATTTCAAATGTGGCGTTTGGCACGCATTGTTTTGAGCATTCGTGAATGCAGCTTTGTAATTTCTGGCTTGGGTTTTGAGTCAGTTCTTTGTTTTTGTTTTGAATCTATCTCATTGTCTTGAGTCAGTCTTTTGGCTTAAGGGTCTGTCTTGTTGTATCGAGTCAGTCCCATTGTATAGAAGTTAGGTGATCCCGGGGTTGTTGCCTCGAACACCGTTTTGTTTTGTAATTATCTTTTTGCTTTCTTTTTGAGTCTGTCTCTGCTGTGGAGCCAGTTGCAACCAAGAAATCTGAATGAAACAGCTGCGGCTATCATGATTCCATGCTTACTACTACTTTGAGCCCGTTGTGCCAGAGGATTTGAATGGGACGGCCGTGCATTCCACCCGCTCTTCTGCACCCCAAAATCATTGCATTGACCTAAGTTTTTCAAAACTTTTTTAACACTACAATGATGAAAACAAAGAGGAAGGAATTCCTCGGGATTTGCAAAATCTGATCAATTGAGTGAAAGAGAGGCATGCTAAGCCCTTAATGAATGAAATCATGTTTGTTAACATGAGTACTGAGAAGGACCTTGGTTTGATCCAGACTGGTTCCACACTATCTTCAGCGCGAGCGATTTGTCGCTTTCTTAAAAACTTTCAAAAACAAAATGTTTTGCGCAGTCCTACGAAGACCTGTGTGGAATCGCTCTTGAGATTGTGCAGATTAAGATCGCTCTCAGCCTCCAGACTTGAGCCCTTGCTTTCAAACCTTGGACCTTGGGTTCAGACTGTTCAACGATCAACCGCGATATAAGGCCTGTGTGGCCAGATTTGAAGCAGCCCTCGAACAAGAGGCACCAAAGTCAGATCAAGAAGATCAGACCTCATCAGAAGAAGCTTGCAAAGCTAAATCAGAAGCACCCCTCGAACTAGGGGCAAAAATGTCGATGTGCTCGAAGAGCCGAAGATGGATCCTTCTGTAAATCAATACAACAGCCACTCTCCTGGATACGGATGGCTTCAAAACCCTAAAACCATTTGGCATGGACTTTGTTATACTTTTACCCTTTGAGAGGCTCGCTAGGCCGAAAACCCGGAAGGGCGACCCAGGCAAAAGTTAGAGCAAGAGAAAAATACAAAAGAAAAAAAGAAAAAAAAAGAGAAAAGAATAAAGAAAAAAAATGCAAAAGATGAAAAAAAAAAGAAAAAGAAATGAAAAGATACAAAAAAAAAAAGAATTAAAAAGAAAAGAAAAACAAAGCTCGCAAGGTTGAAAACCCACAAAGGGCGGCCTTGGCAAAAGTTAGAGCGTAAAAAAGTGAGGGTTAATACCCGAGTGTACCTTAGCAGGAACTACGTGAGGCTTGATTCCCATGTTTGGGATATGTAGGCAACTTCATCCTGAAGCAGCCCCCAACGCTTTCAAAGCGACTGTGTCCATATATTGGTTTTGACCATCTTCGTCTTCTCTGTATCCGAGAGTTTGGTTGTGATCATCACTAAGAAGGACTGTTTACAACATGCTGCAGCGTGATCCAGACAAGGGGCAACTTTCCGTTGCCATGAATCGCCATTCAAACCAGGGGCAACTTTCCGTTGCCGTGCAGTGTCATCCAAACATGGGGCAATTTTTCATTGCCTCCGATCCGAGGTTGTGCATCTCGAGAGTAAGTTCCATGCTCATTGAACAATGATCGTTTGCAAAAATAGTTTTTGAAAATTTTTACTGAGGTTGACTATTTTCTCGAAAATTGTTTCATTTTCCAAAACTGGACCATTTTATTGGACCCAAAAAAGGAAAATTTTCAGTGCTCATAGCCTAACTTGCATGATTTTAAATCAAAAGTCAAACAAACATGTTAATCTAACTCTCGTGTTGGTCAAAATTTGTTTTAGTAGAAAACCAAAACAAAAAATGGTCAAAATGATGAACTAGGGGCGCAGTCTGAGTCAGGTGTTCCGTTTTTTTCCCATCGTTAGCATGCTTGCCAAGAAGGGCACTCTACCTGCTGGAAAGGGCACAACTAAAGCTGTCTGTAAAGGGTTGAAGGCTCTCAACATCCTCCGAGCAACGAGGTATCAAGCCAAGTGTGAAGCACGATTTGGAATGGATCAAGATACTCCATTCCCTCATCCGGGGCATCGACTAAATGTCACCAGAAGCAATAGCTGTGAGCTAACAGTGTTGGGCATGAACCCACAACCTCTTGTTTATCCATCAACCACCTTGGGGAGGGATATAAAAAATGAGAGAGTTAAGAATAGAGAGGTGTACGATAAGAGAAAAGTGAGCAAAAGGATTTTGAGAGAAAAATCGAGCCTGAGAGCCGAGTGATGTGAGAATCACAAATGAGAGGAAGGTGGGAAATAATACCCGAAGAAACTGGCTCCTCACGATTTCTGAGGTCTCTCGTCTTTATAACGCGTCTGTGTGTCGTGTCTTTTGTTTTGTTTACCTCAACTCTTGTTTTGAGTCAGTCCCAAGCGTGTCTCGTCATGTTTAGGTTGTTTACCTTTATTTTTTTTCTTTCCCGTTGTTGAGTCTTTTTTTTTTCGCTGTGTTCAGTCGTAGGCTCAACACTCGGTCGAAAACCCCTTTTCTCAAATCGCTTTGTGCTCAGGGTGCAGTGCCACTCTCCACATTTGTGCAAGGCAAGTCTGGTTCTTTCAACAAACTGCAGGGTCCACCCCCGATAAGTGTGAACAGGAAAACCTGAACCTATCCAAAGCTTTTGGGTTCCGGATTGCGAAGCAAGAACTTTCGGAGCATCTGAGTGTGTTTCAACTTCTGTAGAGTTCAGAATGAGCAGAGTTCAGAATGAGTAGTGTTCAGAATCAGTTGTGAACTGTGTGTATGGGCTGTATGTTCAGAATGAGCAGTTTTGTTGTATGAGTTGTTTTGCTGTTGGCCAGTTCATTATCTCACTATTGCAATACAAGTGTTTGATTTCCAGACAGGAGATCAATCTCATTTACATTAAGGTGTAATATGATGCAATGCGATGCAATGTATGAAATGTATCAATGTAATACTTTTTCAGATAAAAAGTTTGTTTCATTTCATCATCTTTTCAAATACAAAGTTTCGAAGAAAGTAAAAACCTGCCTACGGCAGTACAAAGTACTCAAGCTACCAGCAAAAAGTAAAGGAAAACAAAAAAGAAGAAAAGCAGCAAAAATCTGGATCAATGTCAACTGGTCTCAGGCCTGAGGGTCTGTCCTCATCCTCTTCCTGGACGAAGGTCCAGGAGTATCGTCATCAGCACCGTCGTCTGAGCCTAAGCCTGAGTCATCTCCAGCCTCCTCCTCAGATGACTCTGCCTCTACCTCTACCTCTACCTCGGACTCATCATCATCATCTGGGATCGGTGCCCGAGAGCTACTCCTGACATGAGTGCGCCCCGCTTTGGTGCGGGGGTATACTCTGCCATCTCGCCCTCGAACAGGAACAGAAGGCCCAGTCGGAGCACCTCCTGTAGCAGAATCTGGAATGGGGCCTGAAAAGCACAAATGGCAAACACATCAGTACGCTATACAAAGCACAGTATAAATGCCATGAGCAATCTATGAATACAGAGTACAGTGATTGAGTGCAGTGTATGAATGCCGTGAGTGATACTGTGAACAGTCTGTGGGCTACAGTGTACCAGATGTCGTGAGGGCCGTGTATCGGGTGTTGTGTTGACAGTGCGATGCATCAGATTATATGTGAAACAGTTTATGTATGGTTTGAGACTGTGGTCAGAAGAACATACCGGAATGCCGCAAATGGCCAACAGATCGAGGCTCCACTGGAACATCCCCATCACAGAGGCGGTCAGCTCTAGGGACTGACAAGTGTACTCGGAGGAAGCCTGCAAAAGTATTAAAAGTATCAGTATTTTGTGAAATATCGGACGAAATGAAATGAAATGACAATGCAAGATGCAAAATGAAAAAGTACATAGCGGGGGTAAGTCGTAGAATACGACTAACTCGTGATCAGCCAGAGGGGGAGCGATGGGGATCTGGTAAGTCTTCCCACCCTGTCCTCGGCATGTCATCGTCGTGGGTAGTGTTGGCCAACTAGCCCCCCGTCCTCTCCGAGCCCCACTCCTGCCACGGACCCGAGCCATCCTCGACGCTCCTGCTCCCGCTCCTGTCCTAGCTGCCAGCACCGCTGGCCTCTCTCCCTCAACTCGACGGCCACTGCTCAAAGGCCGCATGATGTAGGTCCGGACGTACTCTGTGTAGTCGCCCTCACCCCTAAAGCCCTCAGCATCCCAACCGATCGTATAATCAGGCATCTGCTCAGGAGTGAACCTCTCTGTCTCCCTCATATGGGTAGGAGGCGGACCTAGAACTATCTGCTCTCGTAAACCCAAGGTCTGACGCAGGAAGCGCTCACCCAGGTACCAAGCCCGATAGACTGGGCCCTCCAACAAGATCCTGAACCGGGCGGTCTCCTCAGCACCGGCAAACCGCTCCTGAATCGTAGCTGGCAATGGAGCCTAGGGCTGCCAGGTGATCTGTAAATGATATGTAATCAGTTACCTACTATTATGGAAAATACAGTGCAAAGCGAAGTGTGAAATAAACTCTAAAGTTGAACATACCTCTGCGAGGGTAATGGTGTCAAAATAGCGGCAGAAGAATATGAACGTCTCCCGGGGTCTCCGCATGCATCTCACATCAAAGCGTCAAGAGAATGGAACGCCGAGAGGGGTCTCCACGTCGGGCATTGGCACAAGCCTCGGGAAGTAGGCGTAGACCCACAACTGCAGAGTAAATATTAGTATGCTTATCAGATAAGGCAGAATGCAGAATAAAGCAGAAATGGCAGAACCGTGTATTGTGCGGTGTATTGTGCAAAGTGTACAATGTATGCAGTGTACAGTCAATGTAAAGCAGATTATATGTGTGCCGTGTGTGCAGTATACAGTCAACGTGAAGCAGATCGCAGTGTGCGCAGTGTACAGAGTACAGGAAATGTAAAGCAGAAATGTAAAAGCAGAAAAGAAAATGTACCTCCCAAGCTCGCCAGTAGCCCCCGAGCAACTGCCCGTTGCACCGGGAGGATAAGCTCATGTATCCATAGAGTGTGGCCAAGGCTGCCCCACCCCAGTCATAGCACAGAATCCGTGTGACGTCCACGAGCGCGCTCAGCAAACAGAGGGGCACGGTGTTCGCCCGGTCGGCGAAGATGGTCGTCCCCAACAGGAACATGAGGAAGCCGCGCGCGTACCGCTCCACCTCCTCCTGAGTCATCGGCGCCTCCTCAGCTAGAGCTGGCTGAATCCAAAAGTGGTCCTCAAACCACGAGTATCTGACGAAACCTGGGCGAGCAAGAGGCGGTAGGACGCCCAGCAAATACATCTGAGCGGCCTCCCACTCGTCCATATCTGTGTCAAAGGGGATCGGATCACCCCTACCCCGATGCCGGTGAGCATCGAGAAGTCATAGGGAGTCATCGTCATGTCTCCTGTGGCAGAGAAGTGGAAGGAATCGGTGGTGTCCCACCACCTCTCCACCAGAGCGGCAAGGAGAGGCCTGCTCGCGGTAAGGCGGGAAAGTCCACTGCAGAAGGCGCCGAAGCCGACCTGGTCTACGGTGTGACGAACCGCATCCGGTAGCTCCATATACCATCCTCTGGCGGCGACATTTCCATACCCACGGCAGGTATGGGAATCCCCCTGTATTCAAAACAACAGTTGCAAAGCAATATTCAATATACAGTTTTGAAAAACATTCAGAATTGATATAGCGTGTGTGCACATGTTCAAATTCAAACAGACATCGGGTGCCGGTGTGCTAGCAGTGAACTACAGCATATGATGTGTTAGTGTGTTTGAGTGGTTCAGTACAGATATAGCGTGTGTGCACGTGTTCATATTCAAACAAACATTGTGTGCCGGTGTGCTCGCAGTGAATTACAGTGTATGATGTGTCGGGTTGTTTGAGTGGTTCAAGGCAAATACAGTCTATGTGCACATGTTCCAATTCAAACAGATACTGAATGCAGGTGTGTTCATAGTCAACTACAGCATATAAGATATCGGTGTATCCAGATCAAACAGTTAAAGGCAGAATCGACTATGGCAGTTAGGTATTCTACTTTGCAGAAAATGAAACGGGGAAGAATATACCTCGGAGGCGCCGTGTGAAAAGTGCGCCTCAGGCTCACGCAGAAGTAGCTCCGCTGGCACCCTCCTGTCGAAACTCCTGAACTGGCGAAGACCGTCAGGAGGTAGCTCGTGAATCACCGGCCTGTAGGTCGCCGGATCGAATAGACGGGCGCTGAGAGGCAAGAGCTCGGCCTTTGGGTCCATATCTACCTCCGGGGGAGCCCCACCGCCTGGAATATCGTCTGCCATCTCGAAGAGAGTGTGAAGATGACGGGGAAAGTGAAAACCGGGTGAGAATGCAAAAGGTCAACCAAAAAGTCAACCCCGAGAGGGCAGAAAATGGCTGGAAAAGCCGAAATGTGGAAAAGGTACAGAGACGGAGATGAATGCGAGGGAAACAAGCCCCGAGTGGCAGAAATCAAAAAAGAGACACTGAAACGAAGATTCGTTCGATTCAAAATGTTCGAAACGCGAAGGTATTCGCGAATCGAACGTCGAAATGGGCACTAAAATCGAGGAAAACTGGGAAATGAAGGAAGAAAAATAGCCTAGAGAGGTGGGGGAGAAGATTTCGAGCAACAACAAGTGAAGAGAATAGGGTTTAAACCCCTATTTTAAAAGACCCGTGGCTGAAAGACCAAACTGCCCCGATTCAGGCAAATTTGGCCAGTCGGCCACACTGTTGGCCGGTCGGCCAAATATATGGCCGATGGAAGTTTTTGATGGCCGATGGATGGCTGGTGACCTCCTCTAGTGGCCTTTGAGCCTCCTATACCCTTGTTTGGGTCAAATGTGTGGTTTGGGGCCTTCATTGCTCAAGACAGTGCAAGAAAGTGCATTTCCGAAGCTTAACCGGTCTCCGTTTTGACCTCAGACCGTGTCTTTTACGCGTAGCGCTTGAATACGAGTGCGGTGTATCCTTTTTGTATCCTATTGTCTCTTTCAAGATTTGAAAGTTGCCCCACGCGTTGCTTTACAATGTTTTGACGTGAACGCGCGTTGAGTTATACGTCGTTTTGCTCGCATTGTTATGCGCCCCACTGTTTAGGAGACCTTAAATCCTCTGAATGTGCAAAACCTTTGGTGCTTGCATGTCCGCATGTGTTGTAGCACACATCATCCGTTGCATGCACACGCGTTGTAACACGCACGACTTGTACCTCCCTGCGGTCTGGCGAGACCTTAAATACGCTCGGTCTAGGAGACCTTAAATCCTCTGAAGGTGCAAGTCCTTTGGTGTTTGTCGAGCCCGAACAACTCTTGGCAAATTTTATCTTAGGTTGCATTGTCATGCATCCTCACTCGCATTATTATGCACACACCTTGTGCATTGTAGCGCATATCATGCTCGCATTATTATGCATTTCCTTTAGGCCGCATCGTCATGCGCACCTTGCATGCGTCGTCATGCATCTTCCTTACCACGCGTTGTCGCGCATTCAAGATCATGTGCATTGTCATGCATATCAAAAGACGTGCGTTGTCACGCATTCGCATCATCATGCACTTTTCATGCATTTCGAAAAGCAACAAAAAAAAAACATGCATTGTCATGCATTTTCCCCTCATCATGCATTATCATGCATTTTCGAAAAACAATAAAACACAATCATGCATTATCATGCATTTTCAAATGAAAACAACAAAAAAAAATCATCATGCATTATCATGCATTTCAAAAAAAAAAAAACAACAAATAGTGCATATGTCATGCATACATTGTATATAGTGCATTTGTCATGCATTGCATTGTAAATAATGCATATGTCATGCATTGCATCGTAAATAGTGCATATGTCATGCATACATTGTATATAGTGCATTTGTCATGCATTGCATCGTAAACATTGCATATGTCATGCATTTCATTGTAAATAGTGCATATGTCATGCATTTCATTATAAATATTGCATATGTCATGCATTCCATTGTATATAGTGCATATGTCATGCATCACTGTAAATATTGCATTTACATCCACCCATTGCATATTGTGTATATTGCATTGTAGCTTGCATGCATTCACTGCATCACCCCCGTCTATGGCTTGCGCCTTTCCATGTTGAGCTTGGTCTGGTATGTGCCCATACTTTTCATGCTGAAACACAGTTATGATATTATGTGTACGCACCTATTCCACTGCTGGTATTGTGATTTGAGGGTGACGGCACCATTTCTGTGTTAAACGTGGCTTGTTTGTGTCCATGTCTTTCCTAGGTAATATATGTTTTGGCCTGCGTGCCTTATCCATTGTATCCTACCCATCCATTGCATATTGTATATATTGCATTGTAGCTTGCATGCATCCACTGCATCACATCCATCTATGGCTTGCGCCTTTCCATGTTGAGCTTGGTCTGGTATGTGCCCATACTTTTCGTGTTGAAGCATAGTTTTGCATGTGTATGTGCCTATTCCACTACTGGTATTGTGGTTTGAGGGTTGCGGCACCGTTTCTGTGTTAGATGCGGTTTCTTTGTGTACAGGCCTTTCCTAAGCAAGATTTGGTTTGGCCCGCGCGCCATATCCATTGTATATATTACATTGTAGTGTAATTTGTTGTGTCCAGCATTTAGGATCATGTTCTTTTGTTAGCGGGTCATTCCCCACTTATGTCATTCCACACAATTACTTGTTCTTGTGTCCGTCTACATTACTCATAGTTCTGCATGTATACGCGCCTATTCCACTGCTGGTATTGTGGTTTGTGGGTTGCAGCTCCTTTTCTATGGTAGACGAACTTTACATCTCTATCATCCTTATGACATTTGTGTGGTTTTGAACTGTTCATGATTTGATCATGATTCAATTGCATATCATTTGCATTAATTTTTACATTGTTTTGTGATTTTGCATATCATTTGCATTGATTTTACATTGTTTTGTAATTTTGCATATCATTTGCATATCATCGCACGGTTTGTGCACTTTTCGGTCTAAGGAGACCTTAAATCCTACATCCTCAATCGCACTATTTTGTGCACCTTGCTCGCATTTCGCATGCATTTCAATCGCGCTATTTTACGCACCGCGCTATCTTGCGCACCTCATTCACACTTGTTAGTGCACTGCGTTGTCACACAACTTTCAATTGCATTGTTATGAATGTTGCTAACGATATTATTCTGTTAAGTTTCTCTCTTTTACAGGCACGATATTGTATGTACGGTTCATTTGAAGCTGGAGCAACCAGACGAACCGGACAGATATTGTATTCTCCGCGTGAAACGTAGCGAGAATTACATAATTCTCTTACATCCTTTCTGCATCATAATGTAGTTGGATTTGTGTTTGATTGCTTAAAACTGTTGCATTGTATGTGCTTCGTTACAGCTTTCTTTGCATGATCATAAGTTATGCTCGGCTTCTTGCATTTCCAGCTGCATTTTGCCCCTGCCTTCAGGCGCATATCTTTATTGTCTTGCATGTTTTCTAAGTCTTCGGCCTTGTCAAAAACCCGGTCGGCACTATTTGTGGTCGGTCGGCCATGTATTTGGCCAATTTGGCATTTTTGGCTGGCCGACCACTGTGCATCTGCTTTTGCAGATATTTTTATGCCAGCTGTGCTAGCTGGCATACACCTTTATGGAGGGATTTCACTCTTGCCTAGCTTGTTTTGTAAGCTTTGCAAGAGTGATCCTCTATAAAGAGGAGGCCTCTCCTCCCTCCTCTAGGGTTACAAAAATTCCAGGGAGAGGTTTGAGATTAGGGTTTGAGTCTTGTGTCTATTCTATCTCTATATCTCCCTCCCTTTTGCTCTTTGTGTGTGTTTGTCCTTACTATTGCACACAAACACCTAGTTCTACACCTCACCTTGGTTGCTGAGGGGCCAGAGAGTTGTTCTTGAAGTTCTTGTGCTGGTTTCAACCTAAGGAGACTGCTGGAGCACCATTTTTGAAGGAAGTCTTTAAGGGTAAGAATCTTGCCCTTTAATACCCCATTTTTGCATAGCTTTTTTGCCTATCTTGCAACTATTTCTAGACTTTGTATATAACTAATAAAAGTCTTGCTTTTCATTACTTAAAATAGTTGTTTAAGGGTGTTTTGTTGTTTGGGGTTGTTTGACCCCTCTTAAGCCTTGTTTGGCCCCCATTTTGTGCTATTTTGGTGAGCTCCGGGACCACCTTGTTTGGGCCTCCTCACCACTGAAATCTTGAGGGATTTCAGTGGTGAGGATGGTGGTTTAAGGTCCTAAGAAGGAGAGAGCCACCCCCTCTCCTTGTTGTCTTCAATATGTGCCATTTAAGCCTCATGTGTGAGCACCTTTTTTAAGTGCATGTTGGCCATGTCTTAAGTGTTATTTGTGCTTATTATGTCATGATATAACACTATTTTTACTTGGTTTAGACACACCATGCATGCTTAGCATACTTGTCTTGTAATGCCATAAATTTGCCTTAACATGCTTTAGGCTTTGACCCTTGCTCTAGCATGATTTTGGCCAAGCTTTGTGAAGCTTTTGTGTATGTTTTAGTGTGCTTTAGCTCTGTTTTTAGTTTCTTTGGCCATGCTTGGCATGATTTGCATAGCTACCTTGCATTTTAGCTTGATTGGCCTTGGATGTGTGAGCCTTGGTTGCATGCTTGACTTGTCTTGTTTACTTGGTTTGGCACCTTTTATAACATGATTTCAGAGTTTAGTATGCTTCCCATATGTCCATGATCATCTCTTTTAAGTGTGCTTAAAAGTTGTCTCTATATGCTTAAGTGTTGGACCTTGTATGTATGCATGCTTGGATGTGCACTTGGCCCCCATTTTCTTAGCATTTGGCCACTGTTTTGGGCTTGTTTGAGGGCTGCCTAAATTAGTTTAAGACCATCCTTCGCATGTGTTGCATGCTTGCCTTATGTGTTGTTGCATATTTGGCTTTGTTCCATGCTTATTACATTACACATTTGCATGCTTAGGTTGTAATGCATTTGGCATGCATTGTACTTAACATGTTGTCCATGTTGCATCTTGCATGCTTGCATAGTTAAGATTACACTTTGCATGTTTGCTAACTTGCATACTTGCCCTCATGTTCATGTTGCATACTTAGCCTCCATGCCTAGGTTGCATTGCATAGAGCATGCATGCTTTGCCTCTTGAATTGAGTATGATAGAGGTTAGGCTTTATGTGTTTATTTGGTTTGCATGTCATTTGAAATCAAAATGCACAACTCGGCCTCTTTGGCCATCATGCATTGAAATGCGCGATTGGTGGTCCGAGGGTCGAGTACCAAACTCCTTTGAGTCATAAACATGATAAGGAGTGTGGTTGGTGCAAACATTGCTTGAAATGCATTGACATGCCATGTTTTGCCCTCTGCTGTTGTCAAAACAGGTTTCTGCATGAAGCTTTGGCCGGTCGACCACATACAGTGCCGATCGACCAACGATGGATGGCCGATAGCTCCATGTATGGTCGATGACCACCCTGCCATGGCCGGTGATGATTCCCTTTGGCCGGTGGTGTTCCACAGTGTCCAAAAAGTGTACCTTGGGATTTGTGCAAGTCTCAGAGGAGCAGAGCAGGGTAAACAGAGACAGCTTGCGCATTGCGATGGATTTCCGAACAAACCCAAGCACGCATGCATTGGACCCTCTTCCCGAGGTGTTTTATCGCTTTCTTTACTTAATTGATTTGTTAATTAATTAGGTGGTCTGTAAATTATTTAATTAGCTTGTAGGTTAATTAAATTGTATTATTCTTTTGGTCCCTCTGAGCGAGGGCAAATTTGTAATAAGTGTGGGTGCGTGTGTGTATGTCTTACAACCCCCACTTCTTTCTCCCTTTTACTTACCTGCTTTGATGGTGAGTATTAGGACACGTTTAATTTAGCATACCTCATGCTATGCATGCGTGCATCATTCATCAGTCTTGCATGCACCGGGCTCGGCGCATCATACTAACTGCATAGTATTTCCATTCCAACTTGAATACGTGTATCGAGTTGTTGCATTTCACATGTCATTCTTAAATTAGCCGAGCCTATTCTAGTTGCATTCTGTATGTGTTGCATTAGCCATTTTAACATGAACTAGGATCATGTATGATTACTAACTAGTTCATTATTTTGGCACGGAGTACGATGTAAGTATTTATGCTTTAGCATCTCGCATGAGTGTGAATGTTAACATGACAGCATGTTTACCATATGGCTATGTGCTTATGTGATATTACTGCCTGAATGCCTGTGGGTGAAGGTTGGATTGTTTGAGTTTGAACAACTCATTGAAATCCGTGTTTTAGCCTACTCGTGAGTAGCAAATTTCAAATCATTTTCCAAATAAATGGATATGCAATGCTTTGTTCCAAATTAAACGGTCTAGCCTATACTTGTTTGCTGTGCGCATCACATAGTAAGATTAGGCTAATAATCGGAATAAGAGCACATAATGTTTTCAAAACTAGATATCATGGTTAGTAGAGGCCGATCTTCGGATCGGACGAGAGGGGGTGCTCATAGCTGACCTTCCCCAATTGTACCCAACTTCCCGAGCCGAGGCAACTTTGGTGATGACGGACACGTGGCCTTAGGCAATGACTCAGGGTTTCCTAAATTTTCCAAAATAAAATATTTAGGTGGCGACTCTATATCTGGCAAAGCAGTCCATGTTTGGCACTTCTATTCTAAAAATCTGTTTTCCCAAAAACGATTTGCAGGATTTAGACTCTTTGGTTCATATTAAGAACCGCGACAATTTGAGTCTGAACTGTAGCGAGCCCAAAATGAACAGAATAGGATTCATCCTCCCAGGACGTTCGGGGACGTCCACACAAGGCAGTGTGATACCCCAAGTCAATCGAATATATGCCTTTTGATTCATAATGCCAAACTTGAGAATCTTCCATAGGGGCCAAAGCAATAAGGATAGAGGTAATAGCTTGTATCTCAGAGTCACATCCAGTTTCCAGCTTTTGTTTGTATCAATAGCATCCTCCATTCTCTCAATCTCGTAACCCACAGGTTTCAAAGAGGTTACTCTAAAATCAGGATGAGAGGGGACCTATGTTTCATCCCAGAATCGAATAAAAGACCCACAGTTAACTTGCCACCTCACACATTCTTTTAAAATTTCCCTTTCCTGGAAGATACTTGCCTATGCCCATGAAGCTCAGTGACCCTTAGTTGTGTGCATAAAACTAGAATGAGGAAAATAAACGGCTTTCAAAATTTAAGCACTGAATGAATTCAGATATTTAATTAACCTCCATCCTTGTCTTGCTACCAACGCCAAATTGAACTTATTGAAATCTCTAAATCCCAGCCCTCCTTCAAATTTTGACAGCACCAGTTGATCCCAACTAACCCAGTGGATCCCTCTAACATCAAGATCCCCTCCCCACCAAAACCTACAAATATAGGAATTCCATTTAGTCCAGAACCTTTTTGGGAAATCAAAACAAGCCATAGCATACAAGGGAATCGTCTGTACTACCGCATTTATCAAAGTTTCCCTTGCAACTTGCGAGAGCAATTTCATCTTCAAACCCTGAAGTTTTGACACCAGTTTTTCAATGAGAAACTCATAGGCCTCCGCCTTTGACCTTCCCTTAAATGAGGGCAGCCCCAAGTATTTTGCATTTGAGTGTGAAACTTTAAGACCAGATAGAGCACAAATGGAACTACACAAATTTGGGGGGACGTTGGAGGAGAATTATACTCTCGACTTATCAAAATTAATCAATTGTCCTGATGCTTCACAATAAGTTGACAAGATTTCCAAAACTTTTTGACATTTAGAGACACATAGCAACCCAATATGAATGCATCTCATTATTTCACGTATCGAACCTGAGCCATCCCTTAATGCAGGGTCTATCAAATTCAATATTGTTTCTTCTCGCCAAGTTTTCCAAGCCTACAAGAATCAATATGTGCAATAAGCTTTTAGGGGCTGTAAAATTTCATGGGACTTGTAAGTTGTCATTGATATTAATTCATACTTTCATAACTTAAGAGGTCCTCCACATTATCCCCATTTTGGAAACCATTATTCTTTTGACCACTCACAATTTCCAAAACTAAGACACCGAAACTAAACACATCTGACTTGACTGAAAATTGGCCATGCATTGCATACTCTGGAGCCATATATCCACTGTAATGTTTAATATATTAGTGGCAATAATAGATTAGAGTAATATTGCAATGACTAAGCTTTTATATCAAAAAATGTATATGAAATGACATGTCATTATTGTATTGATTGAAACCAACTCTCTTTTATGACCTTTTCTCTGTAGTTACCAATTCTTAATGATTATAACAAAAATGGTTTGTTAATTTTTATTTTTATTTTTCTTATTCAAAGCATATTTTGTATACAAAAACAATTATCGACATATGAACCAAAACCATTTGGAAATAAACAATTATAGAATGTTGATTTTAATCATATGATGCAGGGAAAATTTTAGCACTTACTAGGTTCCCACGATTCTGCTTGTATTCCCTTGAGTTTCATCTAATACAAACAATCTTGCCATGCCAAAATCTGAAATTTTGGGGTTCATCTGTGCATCTAACAAAACATTGCTAGCTTTGAGATCACAATGAATAATTCGAAGTCGTGAATCTTTGTGAAGATATAGAAGTCCACGAGAAATGCCTCTTATGATCTTGTAACGCATATCCCAATCCAATTGTATACGATTAATGGGATCTACAGGTTTATTCATGTAGAAGGTTGAACCAAAACTCAAAATGGATTAAATCATCTAAAAATGTACTTCAAGGATTCTAGTTTTAGGCTTTATCATATGATGAAATGATATTTGGATCAAGATATATTTTCACTGTAGTGTCCCCTCTTCAATGCAAAGCTATGACAATGCATATTTTAGGTATGTCAAGATAAAGTTGATAACAATGAAATGTATAGGAAAACAACACAACAATCATACTGAATATGAAGTTATCGAGGCTCGAATTGGTCAAAAACTCGTAAATAAGAATTCTTTCTATTCCTTCAAGGCAGAATCCCAATAGTCTAACCAAATTCCTGTGTTGAAGCTTGGCAACTAGCATAACCTCGTTCTTAAACTCTAGTTCTCCTTGTCCAGAATCACTAGATAACCTTTTCACAGCTATTTCTTGTCTATTTGGAAGCCTACCCTGAAGATGAACAAAATTGATGTTAAACAAATTAAACTATTTTTAGCAAATATAAAATTTAATTTCAAACATGAAGGATCCATCATATTCGTAATTGAATATTTAATTACCCAGTAAACAACACCAAATCCACCTTGTCCGAGCTTATTAGCATCAGAGAAGTTATTTGTTGCAACACTAATAGTCTCAAAGTCGTATTGCAAGGATTCCACTGTGCTAATTTCATCCATATCCTTACAAACTGAAACAAGTTAATAATTATGTCAATAAAAGTTATAAATGAAAATACTGATCTTTTAGTAATGTTGATAACTTCCTTTAAATCATAATGTTAGCCATCGTATATGGTATTCCAAATTAGCATCCTAAAATTTTCCACAGGCACATTAAGAAGGTATCTTTTAATTTCCTCTCCAAGATTTATTTTTGGCAAGAACATACTGAGATAATTGACATCATTTAGAGTTGTTCTACTTTCTTTTTTTGATTTGTTAATGGTTCCAATTGAAACAAAATCGTATTAAAGTCCACATAGAGATCTAAATAAAACTATCTTAAACTTACTTTCAACATTCTTCTTTGGCTTCCTCTGCTTTCTCTTTCTTAAGAAGGTGCAAATACATACAATAAGTACTATCACGAAAGAAATAACTGAAACAACAATAGTGATGACTGTTCGAGTTTTATTATCATCCTTTCTTGCAAAAGAAAAAAAAAAGAAAAGAAATTCTCTCTCATTAAATCATGCTATAACTATGGATATTAAATGTTCGATGCGTATCTAAGTAAATCGGGATATATAGTTGTCGAGATCCATGAATTGCAACCAAAAAGAAAAACACACATGACCACGACATCTAGTTGTTATCTTTCGGGACGTCTTTCAAGAATTATCCAAGCTTGATTACTAATTCTCCTAATAACTTAAAATTGGGTTAAATTCATTTTTTCCCTTTGTGGTTTGTGGCTGGAGCATTTCCCCCATATCATTCAATTATAGCCAGGAAGTCTCCATATGATTTTGGACTAAAATACTATCAAGCCATGCCACAGGACTTCTTAAATTTTAAATTAAAATTAGATTAAAAAGTTAGAAATTGTAATAAATAGTTAAATATTTAGGATTAATTGTGATCTCAAATATGATTAAATTAAAATCAGAATAAAAATTTAAGAATTGCAATAAATAATTAAGAATTAAGAATTTATAATTAACTGTGAATTAGTTGAATTAATACTAGACATTATAAATTATGTATATGAGAGGTGAGAGAGAAAGAAAATAACCACAAAAAAAAGGGTTTAAAGGTATTATAGTCATTTCACATCTATAGTTAACGGTGTTAATAGTTGCATTTTAGTCCAAAATCACATAGGAGGCATTTAGCTATTTTTAAAAGGCAGGGCAATAAAGTACTATTAAGCCATACCACGGGACTTCTTAAATTTTAAGTAAAATGGTTCAATTCATCATAGTCTCTAATTTTCTCTCTTTTGTGCTAGTTTATCTCCTTTGTGCTGAGTGATTTGAGTTTCACTAAAGGAGAGTTGAGTGAAGGAGAACATAAACTGAGTGTGCTTTCCCTAATTATTTCTTGTTTGTGTAGATGTGCTTTACATGGAGCTAAATAGAGTCTTTTAAGGGTTGAGTGATGTTATAAAATTTGAGAGAAAGAAAAAAGAAACTCTGTATTAATCATTAGTGAATAAACAATGAGTACAAGATTGCTTTATATAAGAGGAGAGAGAGTTAGGTATGGTAATCCTAAGTATGGTAATGAATATAATATGGACATAAATATGAAGATAATATATATACTATATTTAACACACACACACCCCTCCCTCAAGCTCAAGGTAATAAGACAAATATCAACTTGAGCTTGGCAAGAAAATCAGTGTAGCGTCCTGGAGGATGAGCCTTCGTAAAGATGTCGGTTGTCTGATCGACAGAGGTAACAAAGAGAAAACGAACAGTGCCACGAGTAACATACTGTCATATCAAGTCACAATCTATCTCAATATGTTTGATGCGATCATGGAAGACATCATTATGTGCAATTTGAATGGCACTTTGTTTGTCATAATAGAGATTGGTGGCAATAGGATGAGAAACTCCTATATCAGAAGGAAACCGACGAAGCCATACAAGCTCGTGAGTAGTGTCAGCAAGAGTATGATACTATACTAGAACGAGCAGTAAGAGTTTGTTTCTTGCTACGCTAAGCAATGAGAGAGTCATCCAAGAAGAAGCAGAACCCTATAGTAAAGTAGCAGTCAGTAGAATTCCCTGTGCAATCTGCATCAGAAAATGTATATAATTGTAGAGAAGAGTGAACGGAGCAGTGAAGAACATGAAACACAGTGGCTTTAAGATAGCGAAAAATGTGAACCAAAGCATGAAAGTGCGGAGAATGAGGAGCAACCATAAACTGACTAACAATGTGAACATCATAAGCAATGTCTGAACGAGTAACTGTGAGACAAACAAGACTGCCAATGAGCTGATGATATAAAGTAGCATCAGACAACAAATGACCATCAAGAGATGTGAGAAGAGTCTGAGGATCAACTGGAGTAGAGGCAATCTTGCAATCGGTAAGACTAGCTTGAGCTAAATTCTTTATCTCAAATTGATGACTAAGGAACTATTTGAGACTAGAGATAACTACTGTGTCATCCCGGGTGATGATCATATCATCCACATAGAGAAAAAGAAGAAGAATAGTACCATGCTCCGTCTTACAAATAAATAGGGCAAAATCATAAGCACTAGAGAAGACCCCAAAGTCACAAATGGTAGAACTAAACTTGGCAAACTAAGCCTGAGGAGCTTGTTTCAAGCCATACAAAGTACGATGAAATTTGCAGACTTTGGATGACGGAACTGAGGAACTAGAAGAAGGTTGCATGTAAACTTCCTCAGTATGATCACGATTGAAAAAAACATTCTTAACATCCATTTAACAAAGATTCTAGTGGTGAGCAGCAACAACTGCAATTAAGCTGGGAATGGAAGTAAGACGAGCAACAAGGAGCAAAAGTCTTCTTATAGTCAATCCCATATTCTTGATTGAACCCCTGAGCAACAAGATGAGCTTTGTAACGCTCAATAAAACCGTCAGAATGGATCTTGATCTTGTAAACCCATTTACAACTAATAGCACTTTTGCTAGGAGGAAGATCGACCACATCCCAGGTATGAGTTTTATCAAAAGCCTGTAGTTCATTAGTCATAACTTGTTGCCAAAGAGGATTAGAACAAACCGTTTGATAGGAAGTAGGTTCATGAGAAGAAAAAGTAGTGGAACCAACAATGAAATAAGAAAGAAGTACAAAAGGTTAGGTTACCCGAGTAGAATAACGAAAAGGTACCTCTAGTGCAAAAGATGATGTACTAAAATCAAGGGATACATGAGGCTCACAGGGAGAGGGATATGAGGACAGGACTAGGAGCAAGAGCAAGGGTAGGAGCAAGAGCAGGCTCAAGATCAAGGAGTGGTGCAGCAGGCCTAGGAGACGAAGCAAAATCCTCAAGATGGGCCATAGTCATCATGTTAGAAGTGGCATATGTATCAAGCTCATCAAACAAAAAAGAAGGATATATAAAGAATGATGTAGTGGGAGGAGTGGATAAATGAAACTTAGATATAGAAGAGAACATCTTGTGTTCCCAAAATACCACATGACGAAAGACAGGGAGACGACGAGAAAGAGGATCCAAACAACAATAACCTTTATGTTCAATCCATTCCCGAAGAAGCAACATAACCGGACGTGAGGTTCTAATTTGGTACGCTCATGTGATTAAAGAAGAATAAAACAAGCACATCCAAACACACGAAGACTAATATAAAGCAAGAAATGTGCCATACAAACACTCATATAGGGTTTGATTTTTTTTGGTAGGGGAAGGGACATGGTTGATAGTATAGGAGATATCAAAAACATTCAGGACAAGAAGAAGATATTAAAAGGCCACAAACAGTATCTAAGATATGGCGATGTTTGCGCTTAGCACGACCATTTTGTTGGGAGGTACCAAGGCAAGAATAGTGAGAAAGAGTGCCATTTTGACGAAAGAATCCCAAAAAATGAGTTTCTTTGTATTTTTGGGCATTATCAGTACAAAAAATTTTGATAGTGGAAGAAAACTGAGTTTTGACAATTTGTGAAAAATCATAGTATATTTGTTGTAACTCAGAGTAAGATTGCATAAGAAATAATCGGGTAAAACAAGTGAAATCACCGACAAATATGAAAGTATTTAGATCTCCCCATGGTGGCATTATGTGAAGGTCCCCAAACATCAGAATGTATGAGATCAAAAGGTGTATGAGACATAAAAGTACTAATATTAAATAGTAAAGCAGGTTGTTTTGCAAGTTGACAACATAGACAATCTACTTTATTATTTGGAACAAGACTTAACTGACCACTCGAAACTAGAGATTATAAACGACCAAATGATACATGACCTAACCAAGAATACCATATACCAAGAGGAGAACTAGTAGTAGTAGGAGCATTAGTCTGGACAGAAGCATGACTGGATGAGGGAATACGAAGATGGATGAGCTCATATAGACGTCCATGTCTACAATCTATCCCAAGAGTCTGTCCATTTTCAGATCCTGCACAACACAACCAGTTGGAGAAAAGAGAACAATGATACCAAGATCACAGAGTTAACCAATAGAAATAAGATTAAGGATAAGGTTTGGGATTACATTTGGGAACCATCAACAGTGTGAATAACAGGTAAAGTAGAAGAAAATGTAGTGGACGAGAAAAGTGTAGGGTTAGAGGTCATATGGTTGCAGCAAGTTAAATCAAAATACCAAGAGACATAAAAGTACTAATATTAAATAGTAAAGCAGGTTGTTTTGCAAGTTGACAACATAGACAATCTACTTTATTATTTGGAACAAGACTTAACTGACCACTCGAAACTAGAGATTATAAACGACCAAATGATACATGACCTAACCAAGAATACCATATACCAAGAGGAGAACTAGTAGTAGTAGGAGCATTAGTCTGGACAAAAGCATGACTAGATGAGGGAATACGAAAATGGATGAGCTCATATAGACGTCCATGTCTACGATCTATCCCAAAAGTCTGTCCATTTTCAGATCCTGCACAACACAACCAGTTGGAGAAAAGAGAACAGTGATTCCAAGATCACAGAGTTAACCAATAGAAATAAGATTAAGGATAAGGTTTGGGATTACATTTGGGAACCATCAACAGTGTAAATAACAGGTAAAGTAGAAGAAAATGTAGTGGACGAGAAAAGTGTAGGGTTAGAGGTCATATGGTTGGAGCAAGTTAAATCAAAATACCAAGAAAAAGTACCTAGAGTAATTGAAAGAGCAGTAGAGGGTGTTCCAGAAGTAGAGGTAAAAAGAACCTTTTTCACTATGGCTTCAATATCATGACGAGTGCAGGTTGGTGAAGGTTCAGGAGTAGTAGAAGAGCCACCTAGAGAATGTTGAGCATGTAGCTGGTGATTGGTAGCAGTGAAGGCAAAATGAGCCAAAGAGTGATGCCAACCATGAGTCGTAAGGGGTCCGAAAGAGCCACCGTGCTGATAAGAGCTGTCTGAATGATCCATTGAGTGAGCAAAATAGGAATCACAAAGAGGGATCAATGGTGTTGGAGTAAAACTGGGTAAAACAGAGTGTATTAGTGAATCTAAAGGGTCGAAAATAGTTGGTACCGGCTAAATCGACCCAAAAATAGACATCCAGGTGCAAAAATAAGCCAATGATAAGGTGCGGCGCAGAATAGTAAAAGAGGGCGTGGCGCACGATAGAGACAAGGGCACAGGGGCGCTGAGGCTGAGGCGTAACGCATGATAGTAAAGGAGGTGCACGTCGCACGATTGTAGAAGAGGCATAGAGGCGCTGAGGTGGACATCAGCGATGACGTACATAGAAGCATGGAAGCTGATGTTAGATAGGGCTGATGTAAGATGACATCAGCAATGAAGGTACATAGGAGCAGCTAGGCCGAGACGGTGTGGCATAAATGGCTAGAACGCGGCTAGGGCTTATGTCAGCAACACGGAGTGCTAAGAGAGGACACATGAATCCGTGTGGAGAGCATGGCGACAAGGAGGCATGACACGCCCCTCTTTGGGCAGCACATGAGGGCGCGTCTGAGGTCTAATAAAGATGTTTCTGGCGGCGTTGACTTCGTCTTGAGAAGACGAACAATCTGGTGTAGTCAAATGGTTAAAACAGTAATGATATGCAAAAACAGTATGATCTAATGGTTTGATGATGATAGAAGCAACGTGATAATGCTGCTAAGGAATAGATGAGGAGTCTAGGAGAAACACCTAAGCTCTGATACCATGTTATAATATTAGAGAGAGAGGAAGAGAGTGAGAGAAAAGAGAGACTCTGTATTAATCATTAGTGAATAAATAATGAATACAAGACTCCTTCATATAGGAGGAGAGAGTTTTTTTTTTTTGGGTGAACAACGGCTAGAGGAGAGAGAGTTAGGCATGGTAATTCTAAGTATAACAATGAGTACAATATGAACATAATTATGAAGAGAATATATATACTATATTTAACAAGTGATTTGAGCCACACATTTATATGATGTATATTGAGAGTTATGAGGTTAAATACTGTGGATTGAGTGAATTTATCCCCTCTAAGAGTGGTGTACTAATATTTAAATATATAATCTCCCTTTATATGCCGGCTAAGGAAGCTGTTACAGAGTGTTGTGAGTTCCTATATTGTGGATTGAGTGATGAGAGCCCATGTACTGATAGTCTAATCCTAGTGTTGCTATGTGGTTTGTGTTACCCTATCCTTGGTAATGGCATGCTTACATTCTGCTTCATTGTTGGTAGGGTTACTTGAGTTCTAAAGGTATGGAATTGATCTCTGGTGGTGGCTGCAATTTGTACCCTTCCATGGATGCAATTGGTTACTTGATTTATGAAGGCAAGAAGTTGATGAAAGGTGGTTGGTGCAATGTGCGCCCTTCCATGGAATCAATTGTAGTTACAAAATAGTTTTCATTATATTATGTACATAAACTCTCATTTTAAATTAAAATTAGTTTAAAAAGTTAGCAATTACAATAAATAGTTAAATATTTAGGATTAATTGTGATCTAAAATATAATTTAATTAAAATTAAAATAAAAATTTAAGAATAACAATAAATAATTAAGAATTTATAATTAATTGTGATTTAATTGAATTAATACTAGACATTATAAATTATGTATATGAGAGGCGAGAGAGAAAGAAAATAACCAAAAAAACAGGATTTGACGGTATTATAGTCAGTCATTTCACATCTTTAAAATCACATAGCGAGCATTGGGCTATTTTTAAAAGACAGGGGAGTAAAGCACTGTATATCAAGTCATACACAGGACTTCTTAAATTTTAAGTAAAATGGTTGAATTCATCATAGTCTCCAATTCTCTCTCCTTCGTGCTGTTTTATCTCACATGTGGTGATGCATACATTCAAGCATGTAAAAGGAGCACAATGCAAATTTGGTAAGAAATTTAGTCGAGGAAACTTGAATGTATGACCTCCGACGATTTGAGTTCAAATCCCATATTACATCACTAATTGTACCAAAAAGCTTAAATTGTCAAGAAGATTTGGTGAGAACTCCTCATTTACAGAATTATATTATAAACAGGACACTGTTATTTTTTTTCGTGCACGAAGGACAAACAGGGTGATTTTTTCTTGTGTTCAAATCTTAAGATGTCCAGTCAGACTTTATCTTTATCTGTCTTCTTGACTCCTACTTAGCCTCCTTTACTGTTGAACCCTCCACCTCATCAGCTTCACACCAATGTAAAGCCCAAAAAAGACCACTAGCCTCTGAAGAGTATGCTTTTTGCCATCAGAAGGGCTATTGGAAGTACAACTGTCCCAAGAAGAGCCGTCAATCTACTCAGTCTTCTCAGTCGTCTAAGCCACCATTTTGAGGTCCTGCTCCGAGTATTTTTTGCCCTCCTGCTGCTTTTACTACATTTGCTCTGACTTCTGATCCTGACTTGGATTCCTCGAGTGCCTAGATTGCTTAGCTTCAGCATATCTGGTCTACCTCTCTGTCATCCTCATCTGCCTCTGCTCTTACATCTCTTCATTCAGGTTTGCTTGGGTCCTCTTCAGGTATTTCTTCCTCTGTTTGGCTTTTTGATTCTGATGTCTCTCATCATATGACTTCTCACATTTTCTTACTCTAAAACTGTATCTTTGATAACCCTGTTCCGTATTATGCTAATTGATCCTTATTATGAATGTGATTATGTGTTTGATATGATTTTGTGTGCCATTTATGTGAAAATATGTGGTTTTGAATTTCTATCTGTTCACCGTGAGAATAGCTGTTTGATTATCTGCTTTGGAATTTAAATTGAAGGCCCTATCTGCCGCGGAACTCGAAATCGATTACGCTATTGTAATTAGCGTAATTTTTAGAGCCTACAGTGGAATTTAATTGAAAATTGATTCAGACTAGATTAATTAGATTAAATTGATGGTGTAGTGCTCAAATTATTTGATGTTAATAATTATGATTAATGGGACTTATATAAAAGGGGGCACTATACACTCAACTCCTCTCTTTTATTCATTTTGGGTAAAATCACTCCAAGGAAAGAGAGAGAGGGTCGGCTAGAAATGAAAAGAGGAAGAATTGGGCAATTTTGGCTCAAGGCTTGAGAATTGGAGGTTGAACTCAAAGAATTAGCTAGAATTTGGGTGTTTGAAGTTCCTAGGTGAGTAAGTCCATGGATATTAGCTTGTAACTTTGAGAATGCAAGGTTGAATGATGATGAAGAACATGAATTGAATTGATTATGATGAAAATGAGTTAGTTTTGATTAATTGGAAGTCAACATGCACATGTATGTAGGGATTGCCATGAATTTGTATGTTTGAGCTTGAAAGACATGATCCGTGTTGAATCTTTGATTGAAGTTCGTGCTTTTGATCATCTCTTCATCATTTAAATTGAGAATGAGAGCTATATCTCACATACATGTACAATTCATAAGAGTGTGAGTTTTGAATACATGAAATTGTCATGTTGGAAATAAGTTTGGTGTAATTTGGGACATGCATGTGATTAATTGATGAAATTGAGCTTCATAATGTAATGAATTTGGTGTTGGATCATGTTAGTAAATGTATATGTGGAGTTTGAGTCATAATATGTAAGATATGTTGATTTGAATGCAAGTTTGAGGCTCAAGAACAATTCTGGATTTTCCTAAATTTGGCATGTCCGCTCAAGCGGGGAAGGCGCCGCTCAAGCGGGAAATACGAGCTCCCAGAACTTTTGCAGACATGGATGTTCCCTTGAGCGGAGACATTCACGCTCGAGCGGGGAGCCATGTAGCGTGACCTTCAGGTCGGGCACCTGAAGTCACGCTCGAGCGTAAAAATGAGACAACCAATACTTTTGCAGACCTAATGGGTCTGCTCGAGCAGGAAAGTCCACCCTCGAGCAAGGACCCCTGTTTCAGAAATTTTGTAAAGGTGTTCTGTATTTCATTTTCCGTTCTCTTTCATTTTTGAGCTTTCCTAGGCATGCATTAAGCATTGTAAATAAGTTAAAAGGATACGAACGAAGCCTAAGAGGAATATGTGAATTAAGAATGGAATAAATCGTTTGTGACCCACTATGTTCATGTAATGTGTAGGGTCGAGCTCGAGGGTGAATCCACCGGCAGAACACTGTGAGTAATATCTTAGTAATGATATTTTGAAATATGTTATTTGTCCAATTGCTTATTTCTCTACAAGTTTGAAAATTTGAATTGTGGACAAATGTTTGCTATGCCATATGGTTGGGCCAAAGGCCGTTGGATACAAATGAATGGGCCAAAGGCCATCTGACATGAATGAAAGAATGAAATGGCCAAAGGCCGTTTGACATGAATGAAAGAATGAATGGGCCAAAGGCCGTTTGACACGGATGATTGGGCTAAAGGCCGTCGGACAGAAGCGATCGGGTCGAAGGCCGTCGGATATGAATGAATTAGGCTCGAGGCCGTATGATGTGTTTGGAACCGCAGTCACTTATATATATACTGGATAGAAATATCAATTGGGCCCACGGCCGTCTGATGTATGTTGTTCTAAATACTGTTCGTGTATCTTCTCTATTTGATATTATTCACTGGGCTTTCGCTCACGCTCATTCATGTGTCTGTAGGTGAGCCAAGGGAGGTCCAAACCCAGCCCCAGTGAAGTTTGTGTGAAATGGTCAAGGTTTTGAAGAGTCAGCCCATACGTCTCACGCATGAGACTTGTTTTCGCCCTTTTGCTGCTTTGTTATATTTTGTCATGATGGCGAGAACTTTGAATTACGATTGTATATAAGTTTTGGTTAGGCTGACTAAGACTTGGATGATCCTGTATGTACAGAACTTTATGTTATTGCATATTTTGATGTGAGTTATTACCGTGTGTGCATATGGATTGTTATGACGTGCAATGTAAGCATAGCTCTATGGACAAAAGTTTGAAATTGCTTCCGTTTGGCCCCCTTGACTCTGTTAAAATACGTCTGATTTGGTTTAAGGCCGTAGGTAATCTCGTGATTACTGGCCGGTTATGTCCTTAACCCATGGGGGCGGGTTCGGGTCATGACAGAGTGGTATCAGAGCACGAGTTAATAACTCACACACTTGTCCAAATGAGCAATAAGCGCCTGGAAAAGATCTAGGATGCATTCATATGATAAGTATGAATCTGAAAGCATCGAGAATACGCTTAAATGTTTTAATGTGAATGATTATGTGTTATAAGTTTGTGATTTGCTTACATTGCAATTATTTGAATATGTATGCTCCTTAGTAGATGCATACCTGTGAATCTTTTGTATAAAGTATAATGCAAGTCTAATCAGATGGTGAGAACAAGAGGTGATGAGATAGAGGAGTCCTCTACTGCCAGAATGGATAGGATGGAAAGATTGATTTAGGAAATGGCAGAAACATTGAGACAATAACAGGAGTGGCAACAACAGTGGCAGCAACCACATCCTCCACCTTCGGCACCTTATAGACGCGCCCGAACGTCGCGGGCTCCGCGTGCGAAATGGGCGTGAAATCTATTTTGTTCATTGGAGTACTACTACAGTTCGGACTCAATGTCACGGTTCTGAATCTAATCTCGCAAAGTGCAATGCAAGACCGATAAATCACCAAAAAGTCCAAATCCGGCAAATCGTTTTGGAAAACTGATTTTTACAAAGAAGTGTCAAACATGGACTACTTTTCAAGATACAGAGTCGCCACCTAAATATTTTATTGGAGGAATTTAGGAAACCCTGACTCGTACCTAAGGCCACGTGTTCGTCATCACCAAAGTTGCCTCGGCTCGGGAACTTGGGTACGAGAGGGGAAGGTCATGCAATGAGCACCCCCGCTCGCCAGATAAAAGATTGGCCTTTACTCACATGATATCTTGTTTTTAAAAACACGTGTGTTCTTATTGATGCGCACAGCATACAAGTATAGACTAGATCGCCTAAGTTGGAACAACACATTGCATATTTGTTTGTTTGAAAACGGTTTGAAGTTTGCTGCTCGCAAGTAGGCTAAATCGAGGATTTCAATGAATTGTTCCAATTCAAGTAATCCAACCTTCACCCACAGGCATTCAGGCAGTTAATCACATAAGCAATTAGCCTCATGGCAAGCATGCTTTCCTGGCAACATTAACATACATGCAATATGCTAAAGCATAAACACTTATAGTGTACTCTGAGCCAAAACAACAACTAGTTAGTAATGAATGCATGATCCTAGTTCATGTCAAGATGGCTAATACAACACATGAAAAATACAACTAGAAATAGGCTCGACTATTCTAAGATGGCATATGAGATGCAATTAGACAAGATGTATTCAAATTGGAATTGAAATACAATACAGTTAGCATGATGTGCCAAGCCCGGTGCATGCAATACAGATGAATAATGCAAACATGCATAGCATAAGGATGCTAATTGAAAATGACATAAAACTAACCATCGAAAGCGCCAAGTAAAAGGGAGAACGAAATGGGGGTTGGAAGACATGCACACACGCACGCACACTTATTACAAAGTTCGCCCTCTCGACTGAGGGTCCGAATAAATAATACAAACCAGCTAATTAACTAACTAACAAGCTAATTAATTATTACATAACCAAATTGAATAACTAGCTACAACTAATTATTACAAAACTTTAACTAATTAACAAATGAATTAATTAAATTACAAATTCATGCTAAGCATTAAAATATGTAAACTAGGCGGCCTCAGCTCTGCCTTGAAGAAGTTGAAGATGCATGCTCGATTCCCGTCCTAAAAGCTCTCCAAATACTCTTTAGAGGCTCTATCTGCAGGGTGTCCTTGAGAACTAGCTGCTGGATCTTACCAAACACATGTTGGGGAGTGCACCAGTGGCTTGCCGGCCATGAGAAGTTGCTGCTGACCCCTCTGCCGCCCAATAGTAGGCACTGCCGGCCAAGAATAAAGGTCTACTGGACAACAATAAGAGGCTGCCAGCCACTGGTGTGCTGTGACACCAAGCTGCAACAGAGCACAAAACAGAGGAAAGGGAGGGTCTTCCAAGGATATGTATGCATTATGCCACTCCATATCACTTCGAAACATCAAGGGAGAGGCATAATCAGATCCAAGACCATCAATCATGCATCTCGATGCATGATGGCCAAAGATCCAATTTGTTCAATTCAATGTAAAATGGATGCACAAAAACATATAAATGCCTAGAACTCTATCATGCATTGTTAAGAGCGTTGGCAACCGAGAATTGAGGCACGTTTCATCGCTTCAAGTATGAAACGTCCCTAGTTTCTCATGTTTGGCTTAACACCCAAGCCAAACACAATGCAATGCATGCAACATGGAGATGCCATGCAATGCAACATAAGCATGCCAAATGCAATGTAATAAGCATGAAAAAGGCCAAGCAACCTAAACATGCAAACATGCAAAGTACCAAACATGCAACAACATGTAAAAATCATGCAATGTGACAAGCATGCGACAGCATGCAACAACGACAAAATGGAACAAGCATGCAACAACATGCAAGACAAGCATGTAACAACATGCAAAGATGGACTTAAACCAAAATGGACAGACCTCAATCGTGCCCAAATCAGTGGCCAAACACCAAAACAAAGGCACCAAAGGACAAGGCATGCATGCACAATGCATTGGCCAATCAACTAGGCGTAAGAGCATAACTCTCAAGAGTGCTCAAGGAGTGATAAACATGGAAGTGTGACAACACTAAATGCACTGAAATAAGGCCTGAAATGATGCCAAATCATTCAAACAACACAAGCGTGGCATCCTGGGGTCCTTAAGCATTAAAGCTAGTAAAGAGGACTACAAAGGAGGAATGCAATACATGACACAAATGCATGAACCAACCATGGACAGAGTTTAATTAGGTCTAAACAAAGACCAAAACACGCTGAGATAAGGGCTTAAAGACCTAGGCATGCAATCATACAAGCTAAGCCACAAACAAGGCAACAATGCACAATACTCAAAGGCATTTAAAACATGAAAGGAGTGGGAATATAGTCATGCTATAAGCTCTGAAATGAAGTATTAAATGATGCCAAATCATCTAAACAGCTCAAAGATAGCATGCGTGAGTAATCAAAACGCAAAGCTAGCAAGGCCAATTGCACAACAGCTATACAAAGCATGAAGCATATGGAAAAGGAAACCCAAAGCAATCCTAAAACATGTTAAAGTGATACTAAAACATGTATGGAAGGAAGCCAAAACAAGCTAACATGAAGGGCATAAGGCACAATGCATACAAGGCAAATATGGTGGATTACACTACACCTATTGAGACCAAGCATGGAATGACTTAAGCAAAAAAAATTAGAGTTATATCATGGCGTAATAACCCCAAAAACGCATTGAAATGATAGCTTGCACGCTTAGGCATGAAGGCATACGCAATGGTTCATGTTAAGGCATAAAGGGGGAAACCCTCCAACGCATTGAATGAGTGATAAATGCAAGCACATGACTACGAAACATGGACTGAAATCACATTTCACATGATGCCAGATCATGAAAATACTTCAAGTAATACATGCTAATGGACTCAATGCACAAAGCCTACAGGCTAGAATGAACCATAGCTATACAAGGCAAGTCATGCATGACCAAAACAACCAAAATCAGAGCTAAGGCATGTTAAAACATGGACAAAAGCTTCTTAGACTTAAGCCAAAATCATGCTAGAATGACATGTTAAAGCATGATGCATGTTAGGCTACTTCATGGAATTGCACTACAAGTGCATGAGGCATGTAAGAGGTGACCAAACCAAACCCCAACAGAGGTATGACATGGCAAAACATCACCAAAAACATGCTGAAATGGAAATGAAACAAGCTAGAATGACATGTTACTTCATGCAGCATACAAGATTAGTTTGTATGATTTACACTATAAGTGTATTGTGAATGCATGGACCAACCAAACCAACCCAAAATAGTGGTATGCCACAACAAAATAACCACAAATACATGCTAAGATATGGCCAACATAAGCTTAACAAACATACTCACACATGAGGCATTCAAACCAAGTAAACACAACACAAGGAGAGGTTATGACCCTCTCCAATTTAAGACCCTAAAACCACCTTTCCACCACTAAAAATCCTCTGGATTTCAGTGGTAGAAAGGTCATGCAAAGGCTACAACAAGAGCCTAAAGGGAT
>NW_021024802.1:449569-488904 GCF_004153795.1 Camellia sinensis
CCCCCCAATAAAAAAAAAAAAAAAAAAAAAAAAAGTTAAACGACATTATTTTGATATTTAAATTTCATTTCTGACAAAAAAAAATTATTTTTTACCCCTACTTCTACCAAATAAAAAATAATAATATTTTTTTTCATTAAAATAAAAATGAAACAAATAAATTTTCAATCTTAGTAACTAAAAAAAAAGAATTTTTTTTTAAAAAATCATTAACTACAAAAAAATATATATTTTAACAAAAATAATTTTTTTTAACGACGACAACTCCCGTCGCAAAAAAAATAAAATAAAAATTAAACGATATTTTTTTATTATTTAAATTTCATTTCTGACAAAAAAAAAAATTATTTTTTATTCCTGCCCCTTTTTGTTTTCCATTCCCACTCCCTTTCCCCACCTTTTTTTTTTTTTCCATTTCCCCCCCCTCTCTCTCGATCAACGGCGAGCGGCGGAGGAGCAGCCGAAACGGCAAACGAGCCCTAGCCATTCGCCATTGCACAGCTCGCAGTCTCTCTCTCTCTCTCTCTCTCTCTCTCTCTCTCTCTGTTCTATCCAGGTAACATTCTCTTCCGTCATTCCACTATTTCTTGTTCATAGCAAATGAATAGACCTCCATGAATTTGATTTGTGATCAGCTTCTGAATTTCAGCTCTGTTTTGGTTGTTGTGTTGTGATCAATGGGGTAAAAAAAAAAACTAAAATACCTAGAAATTTTTAGTAGTCTTTTTAGTTTTTTGGCTCAGCTGAGATGACTTAAGTTTCATATGATCCCAGGTTATGAAAATCCAGAGATTACGAATTTTAATTTCTTCATTTCTGTTGAATTTTCTTGGGAAGAAAACATAATATTAGCAAGAAAATTATCCCTTTTTCCTTCTTCCTGGAAAAACTCTGCTTTTTTTTTCCTTTTTTTTAAAAAAAAAAATTGTGTTTGATTTGCAATTGTTATTTTCAGTTTTTTTATGTTGTCTTCAGAGGTCAGAGTGGGGGTTTTTTTTTTTTTTTTTTTCAATTGGTTATTTGAATTGAAGGCATTTAGCTGTGGAGAAGAATCGAACGTTGCTCATTAAACTATACCCGGAAATATCGAATTTAACCAGAGACAGTCCTCCAATTGCATCGTTTATCATTCGAGTGGTCTGCTCCGTGGGAGATCGCAAGTGTTTGATTCACCCAGGTAATAAATTACAATTAAATGTTTCTTAATTTCTTGTTCTTTAGATTCTTTAAGGACTTTGTACTAATTTCTTAGTGCTTACAACACCCAATTGTGCATGTTTTGTTTGTAATTGATGCTCTTAAAGTCTTAATTGTGTTAAATCTAGGTATAGAATTTTGCAGATTAGCATTAGAACACCTGTTGATAAAACAAATTCAGGATGAGAATTTCATCAGGTCTATTGTTGATAAATTTTCTTTCGTCAATGCTGTTTAACTGGTGTCATCTTGTGTCAATGCAGAAATTACAGACAAGAAGCTCAAGAATAACGACGATTTTGTTTGGGCAATTGAGGTTCCACTAACGGGGAAATTCATAATTGACATTGAATTCCTTGATTTGAAGATTGTACCTTTAGAGGTATGATTCTGTTACCTACCTTTTACACTCGTCTTTTATTTTAATAGAATGATTGCATATAAACGAAAACATTTCAAACTGTCCTCAAGTTTAGCAAAGAATAGATATGAGATCAGTTGAATTTTAGAATCACTATCGATAACTGTGATAATCATGCCTAATCCCCTTGTCAAAATCTATAAATCTCAATAAAGGTTTATACAGTAAAAATAACAAAGTTGTATGGAAATAGTGAAATTTCACTAATGAAACAGGAATGGCAGCAAACTTTTCATAATTTTGCGTGTTAGCCATTTCTGGTGTTAAGAAAGCCAGAATGACAGCTGATGAGCAGCAACCTTCAGTGCGTGTGATGTATAATTCTCTAACAAGGTATTTTCATAAAAGAAGAGTTGCATGTTTCACTTGTTTTTGAAAACATGATACTCCTCCTAAAGAGGAATTCTAAGATATGATGTTTTTGGTCAACCTCTGAATGGATAAGTTTTCTTTAACAGAGGCAGTAAACGGAAGCTTGAGCAGCTACTACAGCAATGGTCGGAATGGCATGCGCAACATTTTTCTTCATCACATGCAAGCCTGACTCATTTTATTAAACCCAAAATTGTAGTTTTCGCTTTCCCACTTTTCTTTTAGTCAAAATACTGTGATCTTTTATTACTCTTCAAATGAAGAAGAAACTAATCCAGTGGAATTTCCATAAAGAAGTGATTCTATACATTTGGATGCAGAGGTCATTTTTCTTAAGATTTTTTAGTTGGCTGTGGAGAGTATATAGGGCATCCTTTGGGATGAATTTAAATCCTGGAAAATTAGCCCAAATTGAGTTCAAAGCCGTATGTTATTTCCTTCCTCCGCTAACATATCAGAGAATGTCCCAAATTGCCTAGACAGAATCTGGTGGCAGGCAAAAATGGCCCATTCATCTATATCAACCATTTAAGATTAAGAATATGGTAAGAGTGAATAATAAATATGGAAATATGGTTCAAGTACCAACGCATGCCCAGTCTCCTGCACTGTTGGAGTTGGGACTGACCAATTATGAGGATTGAGTTGGGATGTGGAACTTCCGTTCTGTTCCGGAGGGCGGAAGGCTAGAAGGCTAAGATTCATGCATTATTATACTGGTTTTTCTTAGATCAGCAATAACCTCTCTGTTCTTATTTTTTCCTTTCATAATATTACTGTTGTATTAAAAAATGGTGTAATGTGGTAATTTGTAACATCAATATAGCCAGCAGCATGGATAATTATACTGGTTTTTCTGCATGCTATATGATACTGGTTTTTCTTAGATTATCAATAACCTCTCTGTTCTTATTTTTTTCCTTTAACAATATTACTGCTGTAACTTAAAAATGGTGTAATTTGGTAATTTGCAACATCAATATAGCCAGCAGCATGGATAATTTGAGGTGTGAGCTGAAAATTGATTAGTTTAATGGATCATATTGCCCAGGATAAAATCAAAAAAAAATATCCATAGTCTGTCTGGTATTTGCACAATGGTAATTCAGTTTCAGTGTTTCTTATGGATTCCTAGCAGTTATATATTTATGAAGTTGTCCCTTGATGTTATTTAGGTTATGCAATCGGTTTAGATGTCTCATCAGTTAGCTGCATTTTTTAAATATTTTTGTTTGGTTGAAGTCCTTGTTGACATATATTTATCCATTTAGGTTTCCAATGAAGTGCTAGAATCTAGTGAAGAGACATACTTCCCTGCACTTCATGTTGGTTTGGATAATCCTTCTGCAGTGGTATGTTTTCTTATGTGTCTCTGGTGCACACAAAGGATTAACCTAATATCTTATTTATGGCATATTTGGGTTGGTTTATGACCTTTACTGTTTGTCTTATCTCTGTAGTCTGTACCTGTTTTGACGATCGGTTTCTTTAGTTCATTGAAATATGATGTGATTTGAAATGTTCTACACCCACAACCGACCGTGAACTTATTAAAACAATAGATTCACTGTTGGAAAAACGACTTTTAGCGGCGTTTTTAAAACTATATGTCTGAAAAACGCCGCTAATTCCTTTAGTGAAGCTTACCACCAAACGCCGAGGACGCGGCCATCGCTGTAAGTTTATGACGTTTTAAAAACATCGTAAAATTAGTATAGGCAGCGTTTGTATAAACGCCGCTAAATGTGGCAGCCAACGGTCACATGACGTCACACAGGCATTCAGCAGCACTTCAAAAACGTCGAAATAGCATTTTTATTATTTTAAAAAAAACAACTATAGTGGCGTTTTAAAAAACGCCGCAATAGAATTTTTTTTTTTTTTTTTTTAACCACTAATTTTGTGAGATTTAACTCTAAAAATATACCTGTAAAATCGTAATAGATTTTTTTTTTTTTTTTTTTGAACTACTAATTTTGTGAGATTTAACTTTAAAAATATACCTGTAACATAGTAATAATGAATAAAACGTGGTATAGACATATTTCTGTGAGATTATTATTCCCTCACATCTATAATAGTACCCAATACAACATCCTTTAAAGAAAAAAAATCCAATAAATCATAAAAAACTAATAGTAGATAAACAAAAACTTATCTACCTGCCTAGCTACTATATACATCACAAATCATATTCCAAAACATATATATTTACGGCGAGGCATCAAACAGAAAGGAACTCAAGTTTACGCTTGCACCTCCGGATGCCACTATTGGCATCACCAATCCCAGAAGAGTCTCCAACAACTGATAGGTTCTTTACAGTCACCAGATGCTGCAATGGTGCCTAACAATCATTTGCATTTGCAGCAGCTGGCTTCCCTTGGGAACAACTGCCAATGTTCGAAAAATCCCTATGGGGCATCAACTCCTCTCAACTGCCAAAAAATCCATCATCAACTGCAAAACCACACACATATACAAGCACAAATTACATTTGTAGGAAATAAACAATCAAAGTACATAAAGAATTTTCAAAACGATGTTAATAATTACATAATTCACAACACACACAATGGTTTGTGTATCCGCAAAATAATAAGAGGGTATATGCTTCATTGGTTTGAAAAATTAGAATTTTTTTGAATAAATCATAAAACACTATTGGTCGGGTACACAATCACATGCTATTCTGCACCCATATAATAATAATATCTCCACTTGAACAGAGTATTGGGAGTCGACAAACAAGGTCTGCATTTTGGAAGCATATGATTTGAAATCCAATTCGGTTCTTATGTACTTTTGTGTAATATATTTGCACTTTGTGAATAAACTCAATCAAATTTCAGTTAATAGCTAATATTTTTTTGTATTATGAGATTTCATGTTAATTAGTAGAGTCCATTACTTTTGTATTAGTGTTTAGAAGCCAAACATGAAATGTGTTAATTAATTAGTTAATAGCTAATATTTTTTTCCCTCTCCCTCCCATATACCAACATATAAGAAATGCCTTGCACTATATCTCCAAATAAGAATTTCCTAGGCAATGATTGGGAACTCAAAACATAAATTTACTTTAATATCTCTACAAATAGGTAAGCACTAACCTAATTGAGGACTCCCCAAGTCCAAGTGAATGCTGAACAGATTTATTTCTCACGAATACTGCCAAAGATAGAAAGCATGGGAAGAAAGCAATGATAGTGAAGAAACAGCCATATAATAAACAGTATGTCTGTCAAACTCGTCAATGTAAAAAAAATAAATTAAAGGAGTAATCTATGACATCAAGGGAATGGAAAAAAGGTTTGATCATTCTGTTTGACTATTATCACTTCTATTTTTGGAAAGAAGATGAGCTACATCTGCTAAGATTTTGATTTCATGAAATCACTTATCAAAAAAATAAAAAAGAGGTTCATGAAGTTTTTTCTCATTAATACGTTCAATCTCCAACTTCACACAAAAACTATGAGAGATCAAAATGGCCCTAAAACAAAAATTGAGCTCACCTATGGAATCTACGAGAAGAAAAGAGGATGCAGGAAAAAAAATTTCCTTTACACCAAAAATGATAACTATGCAAAAGAATTACCTTAAGCTTTTGAATCCTTAACATGGTCTCTTTAAAAGTAGGTCTATTCATTTCTCTCTCAATCTAACATCTAAGTTCTATAGAAGTTTCATACCATCTCATTTACATGATGATTTCTATTTATATGCACATCAATTACAATAAAATTCTTTAGTTTTGTACCTTCCAATCCTTGAAATCATATCTGAAGACAAAATGGCTGTAAGCAACTTTACCCGACATAACAGAAGGGGCATCAGCAGCATTTGTTGGCGCTGAAAAGAAAGTCAATAACTACAAATATAATACAAAAACAAATAACTAAACAATATTCTCAAATGGATGTTGTTATGAGTTGTTGTGTCTTACAAACAAGATGAGAGCCCTTTTCATCCACAGCCATTATAACCCGCCCATCTTTGACCAAGAAAGACAGAGCAAATAAATTTTCCACTGTCTGTGCAAAAGATTTTCTATTCAATATCAAACTTTCAAGTTTAACCCTTCTCTTGCTCTTCAAGATGTCGAACATGGTAAACATATTCTCGTCAGTATCTGTCCTCTTTTCTTCTGCCCCAGTATTACCGAGCTATTGCACAAGAAATTTACATGAATGAATACATACTGTTGAAAGAACCTGGCACCATTACTAGATTTGAATTTTATGAGTTAAAATCTCATGTATAAATAATGCAATGCACTCACAAAAGATTATTCGACTACGCAAATATTAGAATGAGCTAAAGAAATAAATCATGGGAAACATGCTACAAAATGTAAACTGGTTGAAAAGGAAACGATCAAGGGCCAAGAGTCTCCCCCGAAAGAATAGATTTTGCCAAGAATATGGCCCTTTACTTTTAGGAGTTTCATCTTGATCATACTAAAGGCATAAGGACTTGAAGAATCTTAACCAACCAGTAGATTGAAACTGTAGAGAGCATAAAAGAAGCCATTTTCTTTCTCTTTGGAATGTCAAAATTGAGAAACTAGGCTACCATCCCCTTTGCCTCATCTTTTAGGTTACTAAATGAATCACTCTTACAATAAAAGTAGGTGTTGCCCCTGCTTTAAATGGAACATCATGTCAGGAAAATGATATACTCTCACCATAAAGGTTTTGGTTGCCCCCACTATTAATGGAACAAAGCCAATTCCTCAGTTATTTGTTTCATTACAGCCATTACTAGTGAAAACACTAAATATCTGTCTGACATTATGTAACATATGACACAAGAGAACCAAATTTGGGGAATCAAAATAATCATAAAGTGCTCTGAGGTTAAACATCTAGAAGATCTTAGTTTTAAATGACTCAAAACATGCTGACTATAATCAACTAACCCTCAAGTGGTTGCAGTAGCAGGCTGACCAGTAACATCATTCTTCTTGACATCAGCTAACACAACATTGATATCATCATCCTCAAAAGCAAAATACACAGGATACTGTAACCAAATATAGCATCATCAAGATAGTTTCCATGATAAAATCACATTGAAATATAGAAAGTGAAAAGAAATTTGGGGATGTGAAACACCTTGATTAATGAGTAGGCCAATAAATTATAGGACATGGCAGAAAGTCAAATGTCCTGGCCATTAAATGGTGTCTAAGAATCCTACAGAGCAATATAATATATATGTATCCCGAGTCCATTTGGGAGCCTATAACAAACACTGCAGATTACTTTGTTTAGAGTGTTTTGATAAAGTTTTTGCATACTACACAAACATAGCTTCAACAAGCTAAAAAAAATATGATTATTCAGAAGTATGTGGGAGGGATACTTTTAACTTCTACTTTCTGATTATCAGTTTTCAGCACAAAGAAGCTGCAACAAACAGGGCCTGATATCACTCACAGTATTAAAGCATTTGGTCAGAATGAAAGGAAACAAGTGTACTACTCAGATAATAAACAGGTTGGTAATTGAATCAGTCCATTTGATTTACATTGAATTTTAACTAACAAAAAAAAGGAGAGTGATATTCTAAGCATAAAAAAAAATTTAGTCATCCAAGGCCCTTATTCTAGAATACCGTTGGGGCAACAATTATGTGCATATTCACTTAAATGCAATTAGGAGGAGGATGGACAAATTCACTGTTATGTAACCAGGAAGAGAATATACATATTCAACTACAATTAAAAGAATAAACGCCACATCAATCCTAATGAAACGGGCAAAAGTTGGGAAGTTAAAGATGCATTCTGACCTTAAGCAGCTTGTGAACGAATTGAATAGCATCACTTGGTCCAAAAACCTGACAGTTGTTAACAACATCAACTTTATAATAGAACTCGGAAAGTGTGTTGACAAAATAGTTTTAAAATGAAGGCAAAAGAGATAGTGGACAGATGATATACCCCCCACAGGCCATCACAGCCAAGAATGATGAAGTGGTCTCGCTCTGTAAGCTTCGATGGAGCTTCGAAATCGGTTCGATCTGGAGCTTCGATGGAGCTTCGAAATTGCTTCGATGGAGCTTCGAATATCTGAACCTTCGATGGAAATCACTGAATCTTCAACGGAGCTTTGAAATCGGTTGGATCTAGAGCTTCGATGGAGCTTCGAAATTGCTTCGATGGAGCTTCGAATATCTGAATCTTCGCTAGAAATCACTGAATCTTCAACGGAGCTTCGAAATCGGTTGGATCTGGAGCTTCGATGGAGCTTCGAAATTGCTTCGATGGAGCTTCGAATATCTGAATCTTCGCTGGAAATTACTGAATCTTCAACGGAGCTTCGAAATCGGTTCGATCTAGAGCTTCGATGGAGCTTTGAAATTGCTTCGATAGAGCTTAGAGAGGGTTGAGAGAGAGAGAGAGAGAGAGAGAGGGGGGGCTCAGATAAAATGATGTATGCGTATGGGTTGAGAGAGGGCCAGATACAAAATAAGGATTGAGAAGGGGCGTGCGGTACACCGCATTCGGAGGCATTTTTCAACGCCTCCTATTATAAAACAGTGCCGTTTTGGTAAAAAGAATATGCGGCGTTTATAAAACGCCATTAAATGTTAATAACAGTGACGTTTAAAAAAACGTCGTTAAAAAAACGCCACCGTAATCCTTTTTTCCTGTAGTGATTTACACCCACAACCGAACCACAGCACATGCGAAACTGTCCGTAGCTCGTCGGGTGGGTTCGGATTGGACGGTTTGCTGGGTCTCCGGGTTAGATGAACAGCCCTACTTTTTTATCATTGCTTTTTTTCTAGGCAATGCTTGTACGATTTTTCTTTTTCTTTTTTTCTTCCTTTTTTTTTGTTGTTGTTGTTGGTATGCATGTATGTCAGGTTAAAGAAGAACAAGTGCAACTTCAAATGCAATGGTAAAACCTTAGGTAATTGATATATTTGCATTAGGAGTAAAACAGTTGTTTAAGTAGATTATATAATACCATGTGAAATGGTAGTAGATAGGTATTTGCCAATCATTTTGATAATGAGAAATTTTGAAGACTTTTTTGATGTGATTTGTGTTAGTGGAATGATCATTTGGTACTGGTAGTAATATCGAGAAATTTATCAAAGTGATAAGTGTTGGGGATATTTTGGCTTTTGTTTGTGAGTTTTGATTTATTTTTAGTTTATTTGTGTTTTCTGGAAAGTGTAAGTAGTTGAATTGTTTGTTTGTTTTTTTTAAATTCTCAGTGATAAATGTACTAACAGTACAAAACTAAATTATTTGTAGCCACCGCAAGTACCAGTTAATGCATTATTTACTAAGCTGATATATATATATATACTTTAATTCTCGTTGTTTTTATGACTACAAGTTGCATCATGCAGTTTTGGATTTTTGTTTTTATATTTTTTTTTAACCTGTTTTCATTATTCATATTGATCATCAAGCCATCCAAATTGTCCCTTGTATGTAGAATGGCAGTGCTGCTCCAAAGTCACGCATTCCTCAAATGGTTGCTCAAACACTGGGTTTTGGCCAAAACCTGCTGCTGCTGGTGATAGTAACTGCAATGTATGTCCTGTCCTCCCCTAACCAAAAAAAAAAAAAGGAGTAAATTCTTGAGTTTTTATTTATTTATTTATGGGTACCTAGAATTATGGTTCAACAGTAATAATAATATACATTGACAAAAAGATCGTACACAAGCTGTATTGAGATTTATCATTTTTAAATACTATGCTCATTAGTGACCTCCTAATTACAATGTCATTGACACTGAGCTGCAATGACATCTAATTGTTAACAGGGAAGTTACTTCCAAAAGGATTAAGATCAAGCAGAAATGATTAATGTTCCTATTTTGGTTTGCTGAATTAACTTTTTAGTTTATTCATATGCATCAGCGGTTTCTGGATTAATTTGTGTTTTCATTTTTCAGGTCAGAAATTTTTTGGAGAGATGCAAAATATGGTCCAAGAATTAAAAAACTTAGTTTTTTTAAGTTTTTTCATTTTTTAATATATGTAAGCACAGATAATTTTTTTTATTTAATTCCTTTGTATATAGTTTTGAATATTTAATTTCCATTTATGAAATATATGACGTTATTCTATTCAATATGCGGTTATGATTCAAAATATAGTATATAGTGTGTATTACATTCTTCAAATGTGCGTACAAATATAATATTGATTATTTTTCAAATATGTAGCACCCTTTTTTTATCATAGATTTTATTAGTTATTAATCACACTTAAAAAGTGTGATCTAAATGTTATTAATCACGCTTAAAAAGTGTGATTAAAAATGATCCTTTTTAATCACACTTCCAAATATCACACTTAAAATGTGTGATCAAAATATTTTTAATCACACTTAAAAGGTGTGATCTAAATGTTATTAAGCACACTTAAAAAGTGTGATTAAAGATGACCCCTTTTAATCACACTCCCAAAGCTCACACTTTAATAAAACTTAAAAGGTGTGATTAAATAACATAGATCACACAAAAAAAGTGTGATCTTTATCTGTTTTTGTAGTAGTGTCTTATATTTTTATGAAGCAATGTTCATGTTAAATATGAACTTATGTAAAAAAATTAAAATTAAAAATTTGTGAAATTTCTCAGTTTCATTTGATTGAGAAATTATCCATACGGTGAAATTGATAAATTTGTCAATTTTGTAAATTTGTGAAAAATTTCCATTTTAATATAATAGACCTATGAGTGTTTGCGAAATTATGTTAATTTGTATGTGTGTGTTTGGGAGAGAGAGAGAAATTTCTTTTAGTTTTCAATTGACTATTACATGAATAATGAAAATTTGAGAAATTTGTAAAATTTCTTATTTTTGTAAAGAGTAATTTCTCAGCTCAAAATTTTGGAACTTCTCCAAATTGTAAAGTTCTGAGTTTGTACGTGTTTATATGGGTGAGAGAGATTTTAGTTTTTTTTTAATTGGCTGCTATAAAATTGAAATTTTTTAAATAAAACATAGGTTCCATTCACTAGTAAGTAAATCCATTTCTAGATCTGACCCAAAAACACTTTCATTTTTCAAAAGGAATGTTACACATATCATATTTCTTTACTATATTTTATTTATTATTTAAGATGTTTTCATTGTATTAATTTATTGAGTCACACCATGTATTGAGTCACATCATTTATCGATATTATTAAAGTAATAGTGACACATCAAAAGATAAATTTAATAAGATAAAAAAAATATATTCCTCCTATTCCAATTTATTTGTCCCTTATAAAAAAATCTAATTTATTATGGAGTCATACAATTATTATATTTTAATTTAAATTTTGAAATATTTTTTTTACCGTTGCTCTATTATTTGAATTTTAAAATGTGTTTATAATGATTTATAAAGAATAAATTTGGAAATCTAATAAAATTTATTATCCCAAAATAGAATGTGAACAAACATTTTAGGATAGAACAGAAAGGTGAACCAAAAAAATAAGACTGATGGAGTATAATGATATATGATGATAATAAATTTCATTTATTATTATTCTTGGTCTTTGTTCCGGGACAATCAATTTCAGTTACGGCTTGTTTAATTAACAAGATTTATAGTGAAATAATTAATAATCTCATAAATTAGTGTAGAATTAATTATCTAATTAAAATAGCGGGATACTATTTTTATTATGTATTCATTTTGTTTTTTTTCTTTCATATTTGAAATTATGGCCCTCAACCCATCTCAATATTAAAAATTCGCCAATTCTGTTGGAGAAAATGTCCGCCGTACATGTAATCCAATTAATAAAATTTACAATTAAACATAAAATTATGAGTTCATAAATTAACAATCTCAATTTTATGTTATAATCCTGGTAATTTAATGTTGGAATCTTCATTTATACAACCACATGCCGGTGAGGAAGGATTGTGTGTGATTGGATAAGCGTACAAAAAAAATAAATAAATAAATTGGACTTGAGGGTTTAAAAACTTCTGTTTAGGACCTAGCCACACACAAATCTCATAAATCGGACCTCCGCCTAAATTCCTATAATTTTTATACTACAAACTTTGTTGCCACTTGAGGTCATGGTATATTTTACAACTCAAGGTATAACAATGTTCCGTATTTTGGGTAAATGAATGAAAGAGATAAATCCCACGAAGCAAATTATTAAATGGATTGCTAAATCATGAACTAGATGATGCCCCAATTTCAACTTGCTAAATCAAACCTGGATGAACTGGATTGCTAAATCATGAACTGAATGATGCCCCAAATTCAATTTGCTAAATCAGGAACAAGATGAATTGGATTTGTAAATGAAAGAATGTTTTGCATTCGTAAAATCAAACTTGCACATTACAAAAGCCAAAATTAACCTTGTAATTTTAAAATTTCCATCTATACCAAAAAATTTTAAAAAAAAAAAAACACACTCACACACACAACAACAACTAATATCAACGAGGCCATGGCTCTGTAATTGAAGCCTCATTAATTGACAAGTTTACAGGATGCTCTACGATAGATTTGCACTTAAAGGAAATTGGTTCGATAAGGACGTGTGGCTCTATGCTACTTTGGATGAAGAATCCAGGTTTTGAGGGTAGTGGGAGACTGATACTCAAGCTAGTTAGCATTAAAACAATTGAAGCCATTGTTGGTCTCTTAGCGACTTTGTCTTGTACACATAACAAGCCAATGTGAATGTACCTCATCATTTCACTCTTTGAACCGCCCCAAAGTGTTTGGTCTATCAAACTCAATGATTTTCCTTCCCTCCATTTTTTCCATGCCTATAGGAAGCAGATGAGATTAAATAAACTAACAATTAATTCATTTGATTGTGCACCCAAATACATGTTTTGCCATGTTTGGATCACATAACATCCTGTACATGTGAAATTATAAAGAATGCATTCAAAAGTTTTGCACTCACATAGCTTAGAAGATGATCTATATGCTCTCCGCGGCTAGAATGACCATTCTTTTTACCACTCATAATCTCAATGATTAAAACACCAAAATTGAAGACATCAGTTTTAACTGAGAATTGTCTGTAATTTGCATACTCATGAGACATATACCCACTGCATGACATGACCAGTTCAATTGATTAAGATTTTGATGCTAAAATGATTTTTCAACACCAATTTAAAATTTGGTATTTTTTTCTTGTTCTGGTTTGCTTTCCTAATTCATTAATAGATTGACTTACAAGATACCAATCAATCTCGTGAAACATGTAAGAAAACATATAATTTGTGAATAAGCAGAAAAATGAAATTTTTACTTACTAGGTTCCCACAATTCTTTTTGTTTTGCCTCAACTTTGATCATTAACAAACAACCTTGCCGTGCCAAAATCTGCAATTTTGGGGTTCATCGCACCAACTAACAAAACATTACTGGCTCTGAGATCACGGTGAATTATCTTAAGCTGAGAATCTTCTTGAAGATACAAAAATCTGCGTGCAATGCCTACTATGATTTTGTAACGTGTTTCCCAATTTAATAGCATCTGCTTGGTTGGATCTACATAGTCATCCAAATAATAAGTAAACACTATGCATAAGTATCACTATGACAGATATGAAGCTAATGCACAAGTAGCAAGAAGGTAAAAAAAGTTGAAACAATCATAGTAATTGAGATTCATTATGGACTTCTCATCAGATAAAATAGTAGGATTATCTTAAAGTCATAGGTACATTTGGTGGAGATATAGCCATACCAAAAGTAAAACGATCAAGGCTTGCATTGGGAACAAACTCGTAGATAAGAAGCCTTTCTTTTCCTTCGAAGCAAAAACCGAGGAGCCTAACAATATTTTTGTGTTGGAGTTTGGCCATTGACACAATTTCATTCTTGAATTCAACTTCACCTTGTTGAGAACCAAATCTAAGTTGTTTAACAGCAATTTCCTGCCCAATCGAGAGCTTACCCTATTGAATGTGAATCCATGAGGTTTTATGCACTCCATGTTAGCAAAGTTGTGCTAAATTATATTGCTATATGTAGCATATAGAATGGTTCACCCTTTTTTTTTCTTTTTTGTGTGTAATTTTTTTTTTTTTTTGGTTTGTGTGTGTAACTAACACAAGTTGTCAATAATGTTTCGTTACCTTGTACACCAAACCAAATCCACCTTCTCCAAGCTTATTAGCACTTGAAAAGTTATTTGTTGCTGCTCTTATTGTGGCAAAATCAAGTTTGGAAAGAATCCACACTTTGAGATGCATCCTCATCTTGACATAAGTAAACAAGTTAAACAGACTTTAAATGAGAAAATATATTTAGGCTAAAGATTTTTGCATTTTATAAGTGTTTAATCCTACTTCTAGAATTGCACATCTGAATCGTTTGCTTTTGTTGGGATCGTTCACCCATGCGGACAAAAGTTGCCTGTGAAGGTGACATATTGGGTTTGAGTATGTGCAAATGAGGGACATATTGGGTTTGAGTACAGTGAACTAATTTGCAAGGTATCTCGTGCTTGGAGGTACAGGCACCTCAATGAAAGACTGGATTCCTGAGAAGTGAAGATCAACATTGCTCATTGGTGGAGAATTTACAGAAGACTGAGTAGCAGACTCAATAGTTCACCCCGTAGGTGCGAAGTAGGGTGATTGTTCAGATGGTCTGCCTATGTGGACTAGAGTACAAAATCTCACAAAACAAGTGTCAAGTCTCGTATAAATGTGAATTGTAGGCATTCATTGTACAATGTGATTTAGAAGTCCAAGCCTAGCACATAGACAATATTGTACAATTGAGGCCAGGATAGACCTGCTAGCATCAAGAACTTCCTCTGTGTGCCTAACTTTAGTTTTGACAATCAACCACAAGTTTTAGTGATCCATATACCCATATTTTATTTATTTATTTATTAATTTATTATTATTACCATGCCAAGAATTTGCATATTAAATTTGAAACAAATTGTACAGTATCATTCTCTAATGTAACCAAAAGCAAAAACCTTTCTACTCTTCCATTTTTGAATATTTACCAGCATGATGCACGCCACCTCGTCTAAAAATCATAAAAAATTTTGATGCAGTTCTTATCCAAGCCGTTTTGGAGGGATGACCAGAATCCAACCTTTCTGCAATATCAGAAACCCAGTAACGTTAATCTTTTTTTTGTAATAACCATTGTTAAATTTAAGCATAAGCCATGCAAAATGAATAAGCATAAATAATAGCTTACTTTGGAAAACCTCACTCTTCGCTAATTGGAAGAGGCACAGGCAAGGGTAATAACCACTAATACGAAACTGATTGGAACGACAACGATAATAAAGGTCTGAAATGTGGCACTCCTGTTGTCTGCACTAGGCATAAAATGCTAAGATTAGATTTTTCAAGTGCAACTTCAACAATTGACTGGAGGATCAAATGGTTCCAATCCAAAAAATACTAAAGAAAATAAATCAAACAAATTAAGGCATAAGATAGGATAATATGTGGTTCAATGATGTGTCTTAGGAAATGAAAAGCAAATTCATCATATGCTATGAAAATTCCAAAGCTCACTTTTTAACTCAGCTACCAAAGAATACTATTGTCACACTACACTACTTAAATCCCTTTAAAAAAATACGATAAATACTTCTAGAATGTTAGGGCATTGGCTTTCCACCCTGTGCCCTCCATAAAAGCCCTAACAAAAATTAAATCTACTGCAAATAAAGACAATAGTTTCTATACTTTGATCTTTCTATCATTTTGATCCCTATAATGTCAATTGGCTTAATTTTGACTCTGAATTTATGACACTGTTTTAATTTGTTCCAATTTATTAAATTAACAATTTTTTTTAATTTATGAAAAAAACGTATATAAGTGACATGTGTCCTATTTTTAAGAGTAAAATTATAAATTTACTCAATTTAGTGAGTTAATTTCAACTAATTTAGTGATTATATTTCGTCAAAAACACTAATCACATTATCAATGAAATCAAATTGACACAAAATTTACAATTGAGCCAATTGAAATTATAGGGGAGTGAACGTACCTTCTTTTGTTGTTGTGTTCATTGATGGTGTTAAAGGGGGAGGAGCAAAAAAAACTGCAAGTGGTGGCGGTGGCAGTGGCGGTGAAGCATCAGCTGTAGATTCAAAGAAGGGATACTGCTTATACAGAAAAACACAGCTTGGTTTCAGAATATCTACCGTTTGCTTCCTATTACAACAACTTTGATAATCACCCACTGCTCCTCTTAGACAATCTCTACAATCACCTGATGATAGATCTGGGGTACACATCATGAGAGCATATATATTCTCATATTCTGTGAAGTTTTTGTTACCACTTGCAAACTTGAGTCTAGAAGAACCCATGGAAGCTTTGGAAACAAGGCTATCAACCAAACTAATTAAGGCCCAATCAAACTCATCCATGTTGTTGCTAACATTATTTACATTCCACACAAACCCAGCTGGATGCGTATCCATAACCCCGAAAAAGTACTTGTTTGAGCACCGTACAATGCACCGAGTGGGTCCCCATTCAACAGCTTCTTTTTGGTTGGGACAGTTCTTGATGATGGACTAACTAGGGGAATCGATACAGTCAAAGCAAGTTTCATTGGAAATGTTAGGTCTGCAGAGGCCGAGAGCATAAACAGTGTCAGAGCCATGGCCGACGGTGGCAATGTAAAAGCCACCATTGGCCGCGACATTTGAGGCAAGGGAAGAGAGAGCAATGTTGCGGTTTTTGCCATACGTGCTGTTTGTTGTGAAATTGCCTGTGCTATAACAGTCCTGAGCAGTGATTTGCGGAAGGGTTATGAGTATAAAAGAAAGAAAGAAAACCAAAGTTGAAGTACCTATTTCTTGAGTGTTTGGGACAAGAATTTAGTTTTTATTTAGGAAGAAAAGAGTAGCCAAATGTGGTTTTGACAGGGTCATAATATTGGGATCAGCTCCCCTCACACTATCTTCTCTATTGTACGGGGGTGAAATATTCTCTATTCTCCGTACTCCTTGAACCCAAGCTTTACGTAACGCCACTTAACCTGAAAACCAAAAGATGGTGAGTTGCTCGGCAGTGTGCTGCCAGATAAACCCTCCGACGATCAAGTCAGCACACTTGGAGAAGAAGGAGAAGAATAGAGAGCGCTCTAGAGAGAGAGAGAGTTGGGAATTCCTTCAGATTGCTTACCTCTGACGTCCCCCATTCCTCCTTTTCTAGGCTAGCCATGCAGCCTCAGAAATTGTGGGCGCACTACCTCTGCTGTCCTTCTCTGGACAGGCGGATGTGCTCCCCTCTACCTTCCTTACACGTGTAGAGACCAAAACCTCCAAATAGTGTTTGTTGAACCGCCAAACGGTATTGACGCATACCAAGGGTGGATTTTCCCCCTTTACCATAGGTCCAGGTGGCTTACGTAACCTGGTTATCACGACCGGACTATCACTTGGGATAAACAAATATCACAATGACTAGGATGACCGAACTATAATAAATCGGTCCATCTGAATTGACTGGTCATAGGGCGCGCGGTTTAACATCTCAGTTTCGCCCTGCTACCTCGTAGGACATCTCGGCCCAAATTTAGTCCGGACTGTCAGTGGCTCGGCCCAACGCACCAGTGCAGATCTAACCGAATATCAGGCCAAACCATAGCTCGGTTGAGCACCTGCATGCCTCTACATTCTGATCGACGGTCTGCTCGGCCCAACGTAATGGGCTGGGGAGCCGCGTTGGTTCAGTTCGGTCAGACACGGGGTCTGGCCCTCACAAGGCCCAACACCATATCCCGTGCTACTGTAACTCAGCCCTTTTGTTCGGCGCAAATCCCCCTCTCAATTGGAATGGGGGACGTCAGAGGTAAGCAATCTAAAAGAATTCCCAACTCTCTCTCTCTACAGTGCTCTCTATTCTTCTCCTTCTTCTCCAAGTGTATTGACTTAATCGTCGGAGGGTTTATCTAGCAGCACATCAGCGGGCAGCTCACCATCTTTGGTTTTCAGGTTAAGTGGCGTTACGTGAAGCTTGGGCTCAAGGAGTACGGAGAACAGAGAATATTTCACCCCCGTACAATTGGCGCCGTCTATAGGAAAACTTTGACAGACAAACCTTGTCATCCAAACTTTTTCAACTGTTTCCATGGCAAACAACGACGAGACACCACTGTCCGTTGTCGACGGATCACACCAGAGTCTGTCTGACAGAGGGATGGCCCTCCTGCTATTCCGACCATGGCGGGCCTAGAAACCTCTTCTAGAGATGCGCGAGACAAACGCGCAAGGAGCACTGAACACTCTAAGAGTCCAGAGGGTCCCCGATGACGAGGAGAGTCACATACTCAACGCTTGGAGCACAAACTCAGAGACTAGGACGCCCTCATTCGGAAGATGGCGGCTGAGATGAACACGCTGAAGCGCCAGATCAAGGGGAAGGGTGTTGCTGGAGTGGGCAACCACAGTGAGCGCACCCCACCCCATCGCTCTGACAGTCGTCACCAAGATAGGACGCCCTCTCTCTCTCTCTATCACCAGAAGCTATGGAGTTGAAGACACTAATCCACCAATGGAGGGATCTTACACTCGCAACAGCAATTACCGTCCCTCACGTCCTTCGACGATGTCGAGATACTCTTACTCTGCCCGTTCGGGGGGACCTAAGGGATGTTTTGGAGGAACGAGCTCGCTGTAGAGAAACCCAGAGATTACCGGCGATGCAAAAGTTGAGTCCCCAAATCTGTTTCAGTGAGGAAGTGGCGATGCCAGGGCCTAGAATGATGGCCCCAACACCAATGGACAGAGAGCTACCAAGACTTACCGCCAACCCACTGTCCCTAGAGATCAAGAGCACACCACTCCCTGCCGGATTCCACCAACCTAAGTTCACGTTGTACGACGACAAGACAGATCTGTACATGCATGTGAGTCATTACCGGCAAGTAATGGCTGGCCACCAGCGCAATGATGCCTTGATGTGTCTTATATTCCCAGCAAGTTTGGGAAAACTGGGCCTGAAGTGGTTTGAAAGACTTCCGAAAGGGAGCATCGAGGGGTGGCAACAGCTAGCAGAGGCCTTCGTCACCAGATTCAAAACTAACACTCGAACGCCGAAGGAGGTTGACCATCTCTTGAGCGTCAAGATGGAATCTGGAGGTTCTTTGAAGGCATACAATGCCAAGTATTAGGAAACCTACAATGAGATCCTCGATTCCCCACCAATCTGGCAATCGCCCAATACAAGTGGGGTCTCCTAGTCGGACATAGGCTACAAGACTCGCTCACGATGCACCAACCCACAACCATGGAATCCTTGATGCAGCAGATCAACGAACATATCTGAGTAGAGGATGATGCCGCCACTGCCACTGCAATCGAGAAGGCAAATCCGGTTGCGGCGGACAGAAGAATGGCTGGGAAGGTTCACTCGGTGGGGTAAGAGGACAACCGCCCTAATGACCGAGTTAGAGACTAACACCACAGTTCAAACCGCAATGATAGAAACAAAAGTCGCAGAAACGACCGAGCTAACGCTCCTCGCAGTGAAGAGGAAGATGCCAAGAGGAAGTTGAAGGCACGAACCGACATCACCACTGTCTTTAAGATCCCAATTACCGCATCCTAAGTGGAATCCGAGGTGAACCCTACGTTCGTTGGCCGGCCAAATTGGGAGACACACAGAGGGGCTTCAACTCGAGGTATCGTTGCACCTTCCATGAAGAAAGGGGGCACCGAACGGAGGACTGTGTGCCGCTCAAACAACATTTGGAGGAGCTGGTGGCAGCTGGGTATCTGGACCAGTACATAGACGAGGGCATGAGGGCCGCTCCCCAAGGACAGGCTGAGCCAAATGGCCTTGCTGTCTTGGATGCAGCGCCCTAAGGCGTAATTAATGTCATTTACGGCATCATTGAACCAGCATGGGTTTGCGAGCTGAGGGAGATGATCAAGAAAGCCAAGCACATGAGAGAAGTGCTCTTCGTTCAGCCCACCGTGAAAAAAGGAAAGACCGAGGTAAAAGATGTCCTGACTTTTTCAAGCAGGGACTTGGAGAGAATTCAAATGCCTCATAATGATGCCTTAGTGGTGACCCTTCGCGTCAAAGATTTCGACATCAAAAAAATTCTGATTGACCAGGGGAGTTCGGTCGAGATCATGTACTATGACGCATTCAAACAGATGAAGCTGGAGGACAAAGACTTGGCTCCAACAACGTCTCCTTTGGTTGGCTTTAACTCTCAACCAGAATGACCGATCGGAAAGATCATATTGCCAGTGAAAACTGGTTCAGTCACGCAGCAAGTGGAATTTTGGGTGCTTAAGGTCCTATCAACCTACAACTTAATCCTAGAAAGAGGCTAGTTGCATGCTATGCAGGCAGTAGCGTCGACTTATCACCTGGTCTTGCGCTTTCCAGCACCAGCCGAACAAGTAGAAGAGGTTTGGGGGGACCAAGTAATGGCAAAACAGTGCTTTGTCGTAGTAAATGGCAGCTGGGCCGCCAAAGGATTCGTTCAAATGATAGAAGGACCAGAAGGGAAGGAAGTCCTGGAAGACGTGAGAAGAAAGGCCGAGGAGAAATCGGTTGAAGATTTGGTGGAAATGCGCATTGACGAGAATGATTCAAGTAAGTTCTTTCTTTTGGGATCATCTTTGTCCTGCGCTGAGTTTCTCGATTATGTCAACTTTTTGGTTTCCAACATGGAGGCCTTTGCATGGACGCCTTACGATATGCCTAGTGTCGACCCTAGCTTCATTTGCCACTAGTTGAATGTCTTTCCGAATTCACGACCGGTCATCCAAAGGACACAACGCTCAGCCTTGTACCATGCCGAGATAGTGGCGGAGGAGGTCAAGAACTTGCTAGAGACGGGGGCAATAGAAGAAGTGTAGTACCCCAGATAGATCTCTAACACGGTGGTAGTGCCAAAGAAGAATGGTAAATGGCGGGTGTGCGTCGATTATAAGACAGTCAACCATGCGTGCCCAAAGGACAACTTCCCACTCCCTAGAATCGACCAGCTGGTGGATCTAACCGCTGGCCATCAGAGGTTTAGCTTCCTGGATGCTTATTGCAGCTACCACCAGATTGCCATGTACAAACCCGACCAAGAAATCATTTCGTTCACTACTCCAAGAGGCTTGTACTGCTACAAAGTCATGTCGTTCGGTCTGAAAAAAGTCGGGGCAACTTTTCAAAAGATGGTAACCAAAATGTTCGCCCCCCTTCTTGGCTGCACTATGGAGGCTTACATCGATGATATGGTGGTAAAGAGAAAAGACAAGTCTCAACACCTTACCAACCTAGCATAAATGTTTGCCACACTCAAACATCACAAGCTGCGTCTGAATGCCTTCAAGTGTGCATTCGGAGTTAGAACCAGAAAATTTCTAGGTTTTTTGGTCACAAACCAAGGAATCAAAGCTGACCCTTCCCAGATCAAGGCAATACAAGCACTGGAGCGGCCAAACTCCACGAAGGACGTGCAACATCTTGCCGGAATGGTGACCGCGTTGAACCGATTTATTAGTCGGTCTTCAGATTGTTACAGGCCCTTCTTCAAAACTTTGAAGGCCAAGTTCTTTTGGGATGACGAGTATAACCGTGCATTGGCAAATCTAAAAGTATACCTTTCCTCGGCCCCAATCCTGGTGACACCAAAATCGGGCAAAGAACTGTATCTCTACTTGGCAGTTTCTCAACACGCGGTGAGCGCCATTCTCGTCCGCGCTGAGGGGATCTAGCACCTCCCCATCTTCTACGTTAGCAAGACACTACTCCCGGCTGAATCAAGATATCTGCCGCTAGAAAAGTTGACTCTAGCTCTCATGATAGTTTCTAGAAAGCTGGCGCACTATTTTCATGCTCACACGATAGTCGTGCTGACCGAATTTTCGCTCAAGGTGCTCTTTGAAAAGGCAGATTTTACCGGTAGAATTTTGAAATGAGCCATGGAATTGGGGTAATACGATATCAAGTTCCAGCAGCGCATTGCTATCAAAGCTCAAGCTCTTGCCGACTTCGGGGCGAAAGTTGCCCCTGGAACACACCCTGTTTACCCTGTCGATTTGGCTAGCGCGGACTTGGAGCAACCCACGGCTCAAATAGCAAAAATAAGTGGCAGACAACAAGTGGCAGAACGGCAAGAGAAAGCTGAGCAAGAAATGGACGAACCGATCAATTTACCGAAATACAAGCTCGACGGAGACATAGAAAAAGACCAGAATGAGCCATCCAGTACCTTGGAGTTGAGGAATTCTCAAAATCCCTCCGACTACTGGAAGTTGTTCATCGGCAAGATATGGAAACTCTTCGTTAATGGGGCTTTCAATAGACATGGCGCCGGGCTAGGAGTCGTGTTCACATCCCCGGATGGGCTGACCGTTGAGCATGCGATCACACTCAGGTTCCCAGCATCCAACAATGAGGCAGAATATGAAGCCCTCCTCGCTAGATTGAAGAGCGCTTTGAGAATGAGGGCATCGAAGCTTATGGTATTCAGCGACTCCAAGCTGGTGGTCCATCAGGTCTCCGAGGAGTACGAGGCCAATGATGAAAGGATGGCTAAGTACCACGCACTGGTACGTGCAAAAATTAAAAAGTTTGCCGCAATAAGAATGGAGCAAATCAACCGCGAGAAAAATAATGCAGCCGACGAATTGGCCAGCCTAGCATCCATGCAAACGAGTTTTCCCAATCCTTTGATGATAGAATTCTTACCCCGACCGAGCATTGAGGAACCAGAGGTGCCCGAAGTACTCTGCGCCGACTTGGGACTGTCTTGGATGGATCTAATCATCACCTTCCTGAAGGATGGAATTCTATCCACTGAAAAGAAGGAGGCCAACAAGGTGTGTCCACCCCAACAAGGTTGAACCTTTCCTCTTCGAGATTCATGAAGGCATATACGGGAGTCATATTGGGGGTAGATCTTTGGCTTACCAAACAATCTCCTAGGGTTATTGGTGGCCATGCATGCAGGCAGACGCGCAGAAATATGTTCGCAAATGTCAAAAATGTCAAAAATTTGCTCACCAAATTCACCAGTCGGCCAGAGAGTTGCTCCCCCTTACAAGTCGTTGGCCATTTGTGCTTTGAGGGCTAGATTTGTAGGACTGCTTCCAACAGCTCCGGGTAACCGCAATTTTTTCATCGCTGCTACCGACTGCTTCACTAAGTGGGTAGAGGTCGAGCCGTTGGCCACCATCAAGGAAAAAGATGTAAAGAAGTTCGTTTGGAAGAATGCCATCACTCGCTTCGATATCCCAAAGGCCCTCATTTCAAATAATGGCACTCAGTTCGATGGGAAACCCTTTTGCAAATTTTGCGAAGAGTTAAAGATTGAGTTTTACAACTCTACACTGGCCTACCCTCAGTCAAATGGTCAAGCAAAAGCTTTAAACACCACCATCTTGGACGGGCTAAAGAAGCGACTGGAGAAGGCCAAAGGGAAGTGGGGCTGAGGAACTCCCCAATGTGCTCTGAGCATACCGCACTACACCAAGGCGCTCAACCGGGGAAACTCCATTTGCCTTGGCTTACGGCATGGAGGCAGTCATACCATTGGAAATCAGCATGCCAACCGTCCGATCTGAAAGTTTTCAACCAGAATTGAACAATGAAGTTGTAGCCCTGGAGCTTGACCTAGCCGAAGAAAGAAGGAAACGGGCTCTAATCTGCATAGCAACTTACCAACAAGAGCTCTCTAGGAAATACAACAAGACCGTGCATCCTAGGTTGTTCAAGGTCGGAGACTGGGTCTTGAGGAAGGTAATGGGCAACACAGTGATCCCTGGCGAAGGCAAATTAGGAGCAAATTGGGAGGGGCCATACAAGATAACTGGCCTTGCAGGCAAAGGGGCATACCACCTGGAAGACTTAGATGGTAAAGCTATCCCCAGACCATGGAATGCGGCCAATCTCAAGATATTTTACTTTTGAAATGTAATCTTTTCTATTCCTTTACTTCTTGTAACTTGGCCTTTTGGCTTTAGGTGTAAATCAGTGACGTGTAATGAAAGACAGCCCCATCTTTTTCTTATACTATGCGTTTCTGTACTAAGATATTACAAGGATATTAAGCTACTATGGGTGCCAGGGGCAAGTATTCAAAAACAGCTTGACTTAGGGCCATGCTGACATTGCTCGCCCATGCAAATAGTTGGTGTTTTACCCAACTTGTGTTAGGGCCGAGCAGACATTACTCGCCCGTGCACATAGTTGGTATTTTGCCCAACTTGTACTTGAGCTGAGCCAATTTTGTTTATAATTATCCAGGCTGATTTTTGCTCGGATTGTGAGGCTGATTTTGCTCATCATTCACCGAGTTGGTTTTTGCTCGCCGATTAAAGAGCAGATTTCGCTCATGATTACCCGAGATGTTTCTTGCTCACTAATGTAGAGCTAATTTTGCTTACTCACCGAGCTAACTTCAATCGACCGCACAAACAGAATCAAATTCGCCCAACTTATATTGTAGCCGAGTTGACATTGCTCACCTGCTTAAAATGTTGATGTCTTTACCTAGTTCTTAATAGAGTCGAGCTAACCTTTCTCGGCCTACCTAACAGTTGGTGTTATGTTCAACTAATATTTTAAACCAAGATGAGTTTGCTCGTTAGACCGAGAGGATTTTATCTCGGCCAAACTGAAGAAAATGACAACAATAAGGCAAACAAAAATTTGCATACATGGCGAGCAAAAAGTTAACTTTTCTTTCATAATAAAGTTTGATTACAAAAGTGAGGTGTAGCCCGACTATATCAAAGCCAGAAAAAAAAAAAAAAAAAAAAAAAAACAGTCCTACAATTTTCGCTTGGTCAGTCGCCCCTATCTCGGCATCTTCCACTTGAGCACCGACCACCGCATCCACCTCCTGTTCGACCTCCTTATGCTCTTGGGCTCCTTCCTCGGACACCTTAGAAGGAGGATTTTGCTCGGTTTGTTGCACGATGGAAGCTTCTGCCACAGCCGCTAGCTTCGCCACTTCTATCAGCTTCTTTTGCACAGCACTAGCATAAGCTTGCATGTAAGCCAGAATGAAGGCGGCAGGGGGATTTTGGAACAGGTCACAGTCTTGACCAAGGCCAAGTTTTTCCACGGCGGCTTTCCAACCGCACTGGAAAAAAATGTCCTTTGTCCCCTATACCTACCATTCATAAGCTTTTTCACCCTCCGCATAGCCGCGGTCTTCAGCATCCTCGACCTATTTATCCATCTCGGTCTTGTGGGCTTCGCGGAGTTTGCGTAGCTCGGTGATGTATCTGGCCTTGGTCACTTGTAGGGCATTTTGCTTATCCTCGTCCGCCATAGCCAGCCGCTATGCTAGCCGGTCGCGCTCAGCCACCGCCTCTTCTTGTGCGGTCTTTAACTTTTCCAGCTCGGCCATTTTTGTTTTATTGTCCGCAATGGCCTCACGCAGACTTTTCGGAATAAAAATCATTCGCTCGTGAGCAAGATAGTTTTTCTGCGTAGCCTGCAGATGGACAACAGTTAGTATGGGGAACCGATCAATAACTTGTAGAAAAGCAATGGAAACAGAGACTTGACTACTTACTAAGATGATTGACTTTGCCACCGAGCGGAGAACTTTTAGATCGGACAGTTCGTCATGCTTCTTCATGTTTGCAAGAAGTAGTAAGCCCTTGGTCATGTTAAAGCCGAGTGAATAGTCCTTGTTGGCGTATACCGAATTAGCCACAGACACTGCTAGGCCTTTATACGTCAGCTCGAGCGACCACACTGGGGGGCCGGTTGATCGGATGGATTGCCCGACGAGAGATTCAGTCTAGTCGCCCTGATCAGACGACGGTAGCTCGGCTGAATCCTCATCGACCAGATTCTGCTCGGTTTGTGCCGACCTCGGTCTCTTCTTGGACCGACCAGTAGCTCACTCGCTGGTGAGAGCTAGCACCGGTCTCTTGTCTGGCACGTTTCACACAGAGGATTGGTCGCCAGCAGCTTCCACGGGCTGAAAGTCGCTCGGTTCGCCCGTAATCATCGATTTGATAGCGCGGACTTTTGCCATCTCCTGTTCAGCTGTAAGGGGAACTAGTTTGATCGGTGAGAGTGTGGGATCTGGTTCTGGGGACGGAGCGCGAAGAAAGGCTTTTGCGCAGTACAGTATATCGGTAACTCGGTTTGAATCCGAGCAGTTTCTGGGCTTCTCTTTCTTCCGCCAGATGCCGAAGAGCAACCCTTATAGCCTCCTGGTTGGCGTTAGAATAATCGTCCGCCAAAAGTTTATGATCTGCAAAAATAAAATCAAGTCTTAGATCGGTTAAAACAAATCGAATCCGAAGAATTAAACCGTGCTATGATACTCACCAGCACTCCCAAAATTTTTATGTATGTACCAGCCCGGTATAGGCGCTTCGGTGTCTTTGTAATTCCCAGACACCTACAGGAAATCGTCATCATTCACCTCTTTGTCTGGGTTGCCCTCAATAAGCTTTGCTCGACCTTTTCTAACCTTGAGGTACCAACAAAAGCCACCTTTATTTTTACTAAGGGTGTATTAGTGAAATATCTCGGCAAGGCCGAGATTTAGGCAGAGCATTCGGTTCAGCGTGGCCACGCCATTTATTATTTTGTACGTGTTGTTTGAAACTTGGGTGGGGCACAACCTAGTCTACCTCAAAAATTCGCAAATCAGGGATTGACCCGGAACCTTAAGCCGCCTTCCACAATAGACACGACCGTGAATGGGCATTTGTCCAGCTCGCCCCAGGGAGTGTCTCCTTTCTTAGCCAACTCCAAGTGGACATCGTTTGGGATGTTGTACTCTCTACAGAATTCAGACATTGCCCCAGGAGAGCTGACCATAAAATGGTACTTACGCATCTATCCTGGTTTTATTTAGTTAGGTAATTTTGGTTGTAGCTCGGTCAAAATTTGGTGATTGTTTGCTCGGACTTTGAGCCTCACCGACAGTAATGCTGAGTGAGCCTGGTCGGTCCTAGTTTGTTCTGTATTATTAAAAAATAAGTCCAAGTATTAGCGCGGCATAATTTGCATGGCTTTTATTAAAAAGTGTTTTAGCTCAGTATAAGATCCTGGGGCGTTTGACCGGTTCGATCTTCCTATCTCGGTTCTATCTTCCTACAAACTTACAGCTCGGTCTCAGTCTCAAAGGAGGACCACGAACAAGTTTTTGCTTGGCTAAATCCTACTTTTGGATCTAAAAGTGGGTCTTTGATCGATCTTACCCAGAATTTTCAGTGTTTACCCTAGATCCAGAATCACTTACAGTAATCAAGGGAAATGAGGGACAAGGAAGCCCCGATGACATTTAGGGTTTCGATTTAGCCTAATTTCCACAGATGTTAATCCCACAAGAGGGGCGTCAGTCATATTTCAACAGCCCCAAAACAAATGGGAATTAAGAACACGAAGAACATCAATGGAGAATAGAAAGGAGTGGAAAAAACTTATGGGTGTGGATGCCAAGCCAAGACCCAGTCGACCACGACTCTGACTATGGCTTTCATGAGGATACAAAAAGCTAAAAACGGCTCGATGGGAGGTGATGCCAGCAACGGCGGTGGTGGCAAAAGCTTGAAGGTCTGAGGCTTAGGGTTTTGGCAAAGGGGAGATGAACAGTGAGGACGGTTTTTTTTTTTTGGCTTCTTGTGTGTATATATATGGGGGGAAACCAAATGGGCGGCAACTTTTCAAATCTTTGGTATAGTGTGGACAGCTATGGGATTGCACGGAGCCAATGGGAGGAAGCCACGTGGCATTGAAAAGATGGTTTGTCAGTACGGTTGATTGATCGATGACAAGACTAGTGGCGCAATCCTTAATGACTGACCAAATCAAATAGCTCGATCAGAATAATAATCCCAATCATGCTCAGCTCGAATGGGATTAAGGGGCAATTAAGAGGGGGATTTGCGCCGAACAAGAGGGCCGAGTTACGGTAGCGCGGGATATAGTGTTGGGCCTTGCGAGAGCTAGACCCTGTGTCTGATCGAACTGAACCAACGCGACTCCCCGGCCCATTACGTTGGGCCGAGCAGACCGTCGACCAGAATGTGGAGGCATGCAGGTGCTCAACCGAGCTATGGTTCGGCCTGATATTCGGTTAAATCCGCACTGATGTGTTGGGCTGAGCCACGGACAGTTCGGACTGAATTTGGGCCAAAATGTTCTACGAGGTAGCAGGGCGAAACCGAGATGTCAAACCGCGCGCCCTACGACCAGTCAATTCAGATGGACTGATTTATTATAGTTCGGCCGTCCCAGTCATTGTGATATTTGTTTATCCCAAGTGATAGCCCGGTCGTGATAGCCCGGTTGCGTATGCCACCTGCACCTATGGTAAAGGAGGGAAATCCACCCTTGGTATGTGTCAATACCGTTTGGCGGTTCGACAAACACTGTTTGGAGGTTTTGGTCTCTACACGTGTAAGGAAGGTAGAAGGGAGCACAGCCGCCTGTCCAGAAAAGGACAGCAGAGGTAGTGCGCCCACAATTTCTGAGGCTGCATGGCCAGCCTAGAAAAGGAGGTATGGGGGATGTCAAAGGTAAGCAATCTGAAGGAATTCCCAACTCTCTCTCTCTAGAGCGCTTTATTCTACTCCTTCTCCAAGTGTGCTGACTTGATCGTCGGAGGGTTTATCCGGCAGCATACCGCCGCGCAGCTCACCATCTTTTGGTTTTCAGGTTAAGTGGCGTTACGTGAAGCTTGGGCTCAAGGAGTATGGAGAACAGAGAATATTTCACTCCCGTACATCCATATATAACGATCAAGACTCCATTTTGTGAGTCCCATGAGGTTTTATTAAGGTAATTCAAATAGTTTATTTTGTAAATCTTAAAAATAAAAATATATAAAAATAAAATAAAATAACTTAATCAGATATCGATAAATATATTAATTTATTATATTTTGTTCATAAAATGAGTAGTTTTAATTTAAAATCATATTGACCGTCAATTTTATAAAATAAAATACAATTAGTTATTATCTTTACTGATTTTTGATCAAGCTAATTTTTTTTATATAGGTTTATCTCTTAAAAACGTACGAGATAAGTGGTTTAGATTACCGTAGTAGAGCTTCATGGGACTCCCAAATGGAGAAGATGCTCATGGAGTCATAAAAGTATATTGCAGGGATTTGGTTCTTTTGACGCGTTTCTCAAGTGGAAATTTTCCTTAGAAGTTGGTATTGGAAGACAATTAGAAGCAGCCAAAACAAAGAAAGTAATATTCATAAGAAAAATATTTGTTCAATTGTCTCCTAAAATAAGGAAATAAATAAATTTTACTGTTTTAACTAATTAAAGTCGAGTTAAAACTGTGAGAATATATTATGAATCTAACGAATTAGGCATGATTGTGGTTGTACATATTAAAGTCCTAATAGAGGCGTGATTGTTTTAGAGTTCTATTAGAGGCATGATTGTATTTTCCTTTTAAGTTTAGGAGTTAGGGCTATATATAATCTAAGGACTGATTGTAATCAACTATTCAATCTAATATACAGTTTTCGTTCAGAAATCTTACACGATATCAAAGCTAGGTTCGAAACCCTAGCTGCTTTGCATGTCACCATCGGAGTCACGACTTTTCTCTCTCCAGACTCGCGAAGGTTCAAAATCCTAGCCCTCGCCCTCTCTGGTTCATCTGGTTTGTCTCGCAAAGGCCCCTCTCTTCCTCACGATCTCTATTTTACTCGATTCGCAACTATCTACTTCGGCTCTCTGGTTAATCTGGTTCGTCTGCCTCTCTCTTCCTCACGATCTTTATCTGAAGATCGATCTCAGCTTCAGTCTTTCTCTCTCTCTGTGCTTCGCGATCTCTGTCTGAAGATCGACCTCAGCTTCAGTCTCTCTCTCTCTCTCTCTCTCTCTATGCTTCAAACTTGGGTATTTCTATTTAAAACCCCATATCAGGAATATTGTACTCAAGCCCTATACTTGTCTGTTTATTACAAACTTTGTTTTATTACAATGTCGGAAACTAAAATCCAAGCCATCAAATGTAAACTCACTGGTGGCAATTATGCTTATTGGGCCAGTGTCATGAAGAATTTTCTTCTTGATCAAAAAATATGGGGCTATGTTTCTGGTTCTCTTCCTCGTCCATCGGACTCGAAGGCGGAAGGGTATCTGCCTTCCTGTGACACTTGGAATTGTGATAATGCCCAAGTTCTAACCTGGTTTCATAATTCTATGGATGACCATATTGGAATGATGTTTTCCAAGTATAGTACTGCCAAGGAAGTGTGGGATTATTTACTAGGTGTTTATCAGCAGTCCAACTTTGCCGAGCGATATGAGTTGGAAACAACTATTCAGAGTGCTCGTCAGCAGGATCAAACTATTCAAGACTTCTATATTGAGATGACCGGTCTCTGGGATCAATTGGCTCTTATGGAACCACCTAGTCTCAAGATACTGGACGCTTATATTGAGTTTCAGGAGCAAGGTCGTTTAGTGCAGTTCTTAACGACTCTATCCCCTCAGTATGAGGCTATCCGAGGTGGCATCCTTCACCAATCTCCTCTTCCCTCTATGAATGTTATTGTTCATGAGCTCCTCTCTGAGGAAACCCGTCTTAAGACGGCCAGTCAAACTCTGCCTCATTCTGTCTTCTTGGCTCCTGCCATGCCTCCCTTGTTATCGACCCCACATCCTTATCAGTTTCAAGCCACTGCAAAACCCAATAAAGGACCATTAGGGCCAGATGAGTGTGCTTTTTGTCATCAAAGGGGTCATTGGAAGAACAATTGTCCCAAGAAGGGACGTCAGCTTGCTCCATCTTCCAAGACACAATTCCGCAGTCCTATTTCGGGTACTTTCTGCCCTCCTGCCGCTTACACTGCATCTACTCCGGCTCCCAATCCTGACTTGGCTTCTTTGAGTGTTCAGGTTGCACAACTTCAGCATGTCCTCTCCACCTCTCAGCCATCCCCATTTGCCTCCGCTCTTACCTCTCTTCATTCAGGTTTGCTTGGGTCCTTTTCAAGTATTCCTTCCTCTGTCTGGCTCTTTGATTCTGGTGTCTCTCATCATATGACTCCTCACCTTTCCTTACTCCAAAACTGTATCCCCCTCCCTTTCCCATTACTATCAATACTACTAATGGGACTGGTATGTCTGTCCTATCTATTGGGTCTGTTTTACCCTCTGCTATGTCTGCTGTTACTATTCCCTCTGTTCTTTATATTCCTCAACTGTCTGTTAACTTGCTTTCTATCAGTCAGCTTGATGCTTCTAGTTTTGATGTTATCTTTTCTTCTTTTGTCTGTTATGTGCACGATTAGGTATCCAAGAAGCAGATTGGGACCGGCCGTAGAGTTGGAGATCTCTATGTGGTGGAAAGCCTGCATCTTCCTCAGTCTACCTCCCCCATTGCACTTTCATCTTTTCAGTTAGATTCTCAGTCGAGTCAGTTTTATTAATGGCATTCTCGCTTAGGTCATTTGTTTGTTAACCGCTTGCGGTCTTTAGCTCAGTCAGGCTTGTTAAGTAAAATTTCTCCTAGTCAAATTAATGAGTGTCGAGGGTGTAAACTTGCTAAAATGATAACTTTACCGTTTAATAATAGTACTTCTATTTATGCTTTCCCTTTCTCCCTTCTACATACTGATGTTTTGGAACCTTCTCCTGTTCTCACTAAAGGGGGTTCTACGTATTATGTGTCCTTTGTTGATGATTGTACCCGCTATACCTAGGTTTATCTTATGGCTCATAAATCTGACTTCTACTAGATATATCGTACCTTTCAGTCTATGATCACTACACAGTTTGGGGCCACAATTAAAATACTCCGGTCTGACTTGGGTGGGGAATACTTTAAAATTGAATTTTGTGAGTATATGGCCAAATTGGGCATCATTCACCAAAGCTCCTGTACTGATACACCTGTCCAAAATGATCGTGCTGAGCGTAAACATCGTCATCTCCTTGAGACAGCTCAATCTCTTCTTCTCTCTGCCTCTGTTCTAGCACCATTCTGGAGTGAGGCAATTCTTACCGCTGCTTTCCTCCTTAATCGCATGCCGACTCCCTTACTCTCCGGTCGATCCCCTTATGAGGTTTTGTATTCCCAACCTCCCAATTATTCCTTCTTGCGTCTCTTTGGGTCTGCTCGTTTTGTCCTCCTTCCTCGTGAAGATAAGACCAAACTCAGTGCCCGGTCTGTCTTGTGTGTCTTTTTGGGTTATAGTCTTACTCAGAAAGGCTACCTCTGTTACGATCATGTCTCTCGTCGCCTTTATGTCTCCCGTCACGTTGCCTTTCTCGAACATCTGTCTTACTTTCAGCTTCCCCCTCTCACTGCTCTAGTTTCCAAAGAGGATTTGGTTCACATTGACCCATTTCCTTCTGAGATCTCGTCTGATAAATACATCTCCACTGTTCCTCCTGAGCTTTTTCCATTTTCTCTTCTTGTTCCTCCTTCGGCTTCTTCTCCTCCTCCGGCTTCTTCTCCTCCTCCGTTATTAGTTTATTCTCGTCGCAAGGCTCCTCCTCCACCGATTGTCTCTACCCCTCTGCTCCTACTGCTACTCCTCCTGCTTCTAACGACTCCGATCCTGCTGAACACCGATATCCTACTCGAGCACGTCATCTTCCAAATAAGTTGGGTTGGTCTAATACATGTTTTTCTGCTTCTTATCGTACTTTTTTTGGTCTACTATTCACTCTTTTTCAGAACCTCAATCTTACAAGGAGGCATGTCAAGATCCTCATTGGGTTCAAGTTATGGAGGATGAGTTGTCTGCTCTACAGAAAACTAGTACTTGAGAGTTGGTTCATTTGCCTGCTGGTAAGAACTTGGTTAGTTGCAAAAGGGTTTACAAAGTTAAGACTCATTTAGATGGGTCTCTTGAGCGCTACAAAGCTCGTTTGGTTGCCAAAGGTTTCTCTCAGGAGTATGGTATTGATTATGAGGAAACATTTGCTCCTATTGCCAAGATAACTATTGCCCGTACTTTGATCTATGTCGCTGCTATTCATTTTTGGCCTCTTTATCAGATGGATGTTAAAAATGCTTTTCTTAATGGCCATCTCACTAAGGGAGTTTACATGCGTCCTCCCCCTAGCCTACACCATTCCTCTGGCCAAGTTTGTCGTCTTCGGCGTGCTCTGTATGGTCTGAAGTAGTCTCCTCGTGCTTGGTATGATCACTTTCAAAGTGTTGTTACCGAGCTTAGGTTTCATCATTTTGCTTCCGACTCTACTTTATTTCTGAGACATACATCGGCTGGTTTTGTTGCTCTCTTACTTTATGTGGATGATATGATCATCACTGGCTCTGACTCCTCTGCTATCTCTGAGGTCAAGCAGTATCTCTTCCGCACCTTCGAAATGAAAGATTTGGGTCCATTACGGTATTTTTTTGGTATTGAGGTTGTTTCTTCTCCAAAGGGCTTTTTTCTGTCTCAGGCTAAGTATACTAATGAAGTCATTCACTGTGCTGGTCTTACTGATACTAAGGTTTCTGACACACCTATTGAGCTTAATGTGAAGCTTAACTCTACTGATGGTGTCCCTCTAGATGATCCCACTTTATACCGCGAGCTTGTGGATTGTTTAGTTTATTTGACTATCATTCGCCCTAATCTTTGCTTATGCTGTTCATGTGGTTAGTCAATTCGTTTCTGTTTCTTGCTCTATCCATTGGGCTGCTTTGGTTCGCATTCTTCGCCATCTCAAGGGTACCATCTTTCAGGGTTTACTGTTGTCATCTACTTCCTCTTTGGACTTAGTGGCCTAAGCTGACTCTGATTGCGCTAGTGATGATACTGATCACAAGTCTACGTCTAGTTTTTGTATGTTTCTTGGTGATTCTTTGATCTCTTGGAAAAGCAAGAAACAATCAGTCGTTGCTCGCTCTACTGCCGAAGCTGAGTATCGTGCTATGACTCATGCCACTGCTGAGATTATTTGGCTTCGTTGTCTCTTGTCTGATTTGGGTGTCTCTCAGTCTTCTCTGACCTCTCTCTATTGTGACAACCGCAGTGCTATTTAGATTGCCCACAATACTGTCTTCCATGAGCGGACGAAACACATTGAGATTGATTGTCACTTTGTTCGCCAGCATCTGCAGTCTGCTTCTATCTCGCTTCCTTTCATCCATTCAGCTTTGTAACTTGCTGACTTTTTCACCAAGACTCACACTACCGCTCGGTTTTAGTTTCTTCTTAGCAAATTTTCAGTGTTTTCTGCTAAAACACCTTGAATTTGAGCGGAGGTGTGAGAATATATTATGAATCTAACAAATTAGGCATGATTGTGGTTGTACATATTAGAGTCCTATTAGAGCCATAATTGTATTAGAGTCCTATCAGAGACATGATTATATTTTCCTTTTAGGTTTAAGAGTTAGAGCTATATATAATCTAAGGACTGATTGTAATCAACTACTTAGTCTAATATATAATTTTCGTTCAGAAATCTTAAAAAAACACCGTCTTAATTTGCTCATATAGCACAAATAATTTTTCAGCTAAAACAAACTTACTAGCATGACTTACAAAGAAAAACTATTCAATATTCTTAAAGCGTCGCGTATTCATACTTCTCTACTAATCATCATATATCATACTTACTCATATTCCTCAATCACTCGACACAAAATTATAAATTATATCTTCTCCAACTCCATCAATTACTATACCATAAAATACCACATGACCATACTTCAGACACCTCCAATAACCACTCTCCAAAAGACTTTCAGACATTTTCTACTTAAAGTCTTTTTGAACCCAACCACAATTTGCCAAGAAAATTAATTCCTTCACACGCTATATCCAAACTGTCAACAAAATACAAATTGAGACCTATGACTTGGTATTACAGTGATATACTTTTCAATCTCTATAATGGAGCTCGTGAGCTTCACGTGGGGCCGTTTGGGGTGATCCTATTTCCATTTTTCCTTAGATCACTACAGAAAATTTTAATGAGTAACAATGACGGTTGCCCTACGTAGTTGGTGGCTGGACTTTCATATAATTGTTTAGGATTTAATTTTTGATATTAGGTCGCAATAAAATAAATTTTCATAAATTTTTTAATTGTGACGTGGATAGCCTATTTTTAGCTGGACTAGAAAAGAAATTAATCAAGAAATACATAAGGTGACTTGCTGAATTGAAAATAAAATTAAATAATGATTAGTCCAAATAATTGGTCTTATATTCATATGTTATTGCTCTCCAGCAAACTGGACAGGCCTGTCCATGAAGTAGGATTGCGCCACATCACAATTCAAGGGGATTTAGTTTAATAAGAGCTGTCCATGAAGTAGGATTGCGCCACATCACAATTCAAGGGGATTTAGTTTAATAAGAGGAGAGACAACTAAAGAGATTACTGCTCAATAACTTATAAAATGGAATTCTACAAGGTTTACTATCCAAGTAGTTACAAGATTAAATTTCACTAAGGTTAAATATTCTAGACATTCGGGCCACTAAAGATTTGCCTAATCATTTCCTCTAGAGCCGCAGAATTTAGTCAAGAGCCGCAAAAAAAAAAAAATAAACTATAACCGCCCAAATTATGTAAAGCCTAAACTATGTCATTTTATCTTAGGACAAACAAAATATTGACCTAGTCTCCCTGACTCCTCCACGAAAAATTATTTGGTACTTTTATGTGTGTCTATACTCTTTCACCATATCTTCTCAACTTTCTCAATCATTCATCTTTCTCAATTATTCAATATAAAATCATAACATCACATTTTCTTTATAAATCATAATCATAATAATAACATGAAAAGTAATGTGTTCTCTGGAGAGTACCCAATAATCAGTTCCCACCCTCTGGGTTTCTTTTTCATCATCACCAATCAATTTCTCTCTCTACGGGTTCGGATCCTCTTTGCTGTCTACAGTCTTCCTAGATGCCGTTTTGATAAATTAATTAAAAAAAAGTAAAAAAAAAGTTAATGAAGCGAAACGAACGAAGGAGGGAGAGAGAGAGGGAGACGCAGCAGAACAACGAGAAGGTGAGAACCACTATCATGCACAATAAAATCTTTATTTATTAAAGTCCCAAATCAAAATCCTAATATTTTTAATTTCAAATCTAGTTTGTCAATCAAAACTTAAGTTTTTAATCTAGATTTAAAATTACATTTCAGAGTTTGAAAGATGAACCTGATTAGATTTTTGAGTTTGGACAACGATTCTGGTTCAATCTATGGCGTGAGAGATCGGGCAGACGAGAATGGCTGAGGACCGATATTCTTCTCAAAAGATTTGTTCTTCTCTCTTCGTTTTGCTTCGGTGGTTTGTTTTTTAAAAAGCGTCTTTTTGAGTAAAATTTTGGAATACTGTAGAGAGAGAACCAGGAGAACCTTTGGTAGCGTTTGATAGTTTTAAAAATACGATTTGAGAGTAGAGTGGTATTTTGAATTTATGAATTTTGAAATTATAATTTAAATAAGAAAAATTTATTTGATTATGAGTTTTGAATTGAGTTTTGAATATTTGATGTGATATGTGAAGTAAGAAAAAAAAATTGGTTATAAGTTTTGAAAAGATTTTCAAAATTTAAATAAAAAGTTATAATTTTCAAAACTTAGGCCTCGTTTGGGGACTAGTCGGTTTAGTTAAAAAGTTAAAAAATTATTAAAAAAATTAAAAAGCCAACAACTCATATTAAAAAGTCAAAGATTCTTTTTTTCTATCTATTTTTTACACATCTTTTCGTAAAAAGTCAAAAAGTCATCCTAAACATATTAATTTTTTTTTACTCATATTTTAGCTAAATAGGCAAAAAATTACTAAATTAGCATGTTCTTAAACGAGACCTTAATTCAAAAAGTTATAACTTATAACCACACACACCACCCAAAATTCTATTAAAAATTCTATTTAAAACTCATAACCAAATTTTTTTTAAAATTCAATTCAAAAAAATAATTATTAAAAAAATAACATAATTTTTTTTAATTGAAAATATTACAAACAAAATAAATTTTTTTTCAAAATAACAAGTGTCAATTGCCAAAGTATATATATATACTGTTCCGATCAATCAGCCGAACATCTAGGAAGACGTCTAGAAGAATGACCCGATAGACCCAAAGTCGCTCTTTTCAAGATTCAAAATTTAAAAAAAAACTCACTTCTCCAAATGGAAGCTGAAGTGAATTTTGAAATGTTATATTGAAATTAATTTTTAAAAACTTTAATCACACAAAACATTGAAAACAATTCTGAAATATGTTTCTAGAGTACTCCAAACACAACCTTCATTTCTCTCACTAAAAAGCAAGATCTGGTCAATCACTTTCTACTGTTTCAATTGGGTTTTCTTCTCGTTGCTCTCTCGGTCTCTCAACTGGGCTTATTTCTTTCATAGGTCTTCACTTTCCAATCCATTTCCGAAATTCCATCTGATGGGTTTATGTACCCTCGCATTTCTCTTGTTTCCATTCTTGGTAGTCTTGGTATTTTGCTTTGTAGATAGCTCTGGTTTGTTGTCTTTGTTTTTATTTATTTAAAAAAAAAAAAAAAAAAGTTGGTGAAGGATGAAAACACAAGGCTTCTTTGCTAAACGGAAGATTTATTTTTACATAGTACTCATACAAAAAATAAATTTATTTTTTATGATATTTTATTTTAAAATAAAAAATTCACAATAAATCTTACTAATATGTATAAAAGTTATAAATAAACTTTTTGTTTATATAGTATTACCCTGGTTAAACGGCTTGTGCTCTTCATATTGCTATGGCAATCTAGAAACTGGCCTTGAGAGGAAGCTTGTCACGACCCAAACCCGTCCCTATGAATTTAGCACCGTAACCGGTCAGTAATTCGAGATTACCGAAGGCCTGCTCAACAGTAATGCAGAGTACAGGGGCTGGCGGAAGCCAAAACAGTAATTAAGAGATATCCAATGAGCTGTGACAGTCTGTATGGAAAAAGACTTTTCATAACTGGTGCACATTCAGAACAAGACAGTGTATACATACATCATTTACAGGCATTCAGGTTAGGGACCAAATCCCCACCATAACAGTACAGTACAAATATCATTCAGTCTATACAGTGTTACAAAACAGATACAAAAAAAAAAAAAAAAAAAAAATAAAGAATTTTGTTGTTAATTGGGTGAAATTTGTTTTAAAAAAAATTAACTCTGTTTTTCGTAGTTTTTGCTGGGAAGGATGATAGTGGGAGGGAGGGAAAGAAACGGTTGGTTTTGGGTGAGTTGGCACAAATGGCATTTGCCAAAGCTTGTGTCAAATATCTTTGTGTCAAATTTGACACAAAAGCTTTGGCATTTGCCAAACATCTTCAACAATTGGAGAACCACTTTTGGTGCAAAGCTGCTATATTATAGCTTTGGCAGCTCCAATGACAAAGCATTAGAGATGCCCCTACCTCTGACTATGGAACCATTTGCGCATTGGAATATAAATGATATGTTAAATTCATAGTATTTTTTTGGAGGGTTGACATTCTGAGAATATTAACTCTATTTCATTTTGGGATGTGGCAGAAATTGATTTATCAAGAGGGATACTAAATGATCCCACCATATTAATTTGAAACCCCTACTTCTTTGGACCCCAAGACCAAAATTGATCCCCACCATTTTTTCCAAGAACACCCACCACTATCCCAATCTCACCCCTCTTTCTTGGACCCGCACCCCTACCATGTCTTTCCTCTGGCAGCTCCCTTTCCATAAGTCTCTCCCTGCCACTTCTCCACCTCCGACAGTCGCTTCCCAGCTACGCCCCTCTCCAAAAGCCTCTATAATCTTTGTTGAATTTGTTGGGATGGTTATTTAATATTACATTGAAGTCTATTTTTATTTCAGGATTTTCAAAAGACAAGCTTTGTCCATGAAGAAGGCTTTGGTGGACTTGTGGCAGCTTGCCTTTTCTTACCAAGTGAACCCTCTAGCTGCTGTTCAACCTGTCCCCGCTGCAACCCGTGGGACCCGCTAATGGTGCCGTGCTGTTTTACTGGATTCTTCTCAAGGTTATATAGCAAATTAGCAATCAGTAAATTTTTTTTTTATATTATTTTTCTTTTTATTTTATTTTTTTGAACTGGTACGGATAATTTATTTTAAGACGAATTTCACTTTGTCCCTTATGGACTAAAGTGCTCTGTTGCAATCAGTGTACATAACAATAAAATGTTTATATCCAGGTCCCTTGTTAGGTAGCTAGTAGTGTATGGGCTCAAGAAGTTTTTATGATAGCCCTCATTGCTAGTGAACGAAAGCAATGTCAATAAATTCTGTGGACCTTTTATTTTGCTGTTTCTGAATAGTGCATCAAATTTTTAGCAGATGACTGGGCTTTGCTACTAGTTTTCCTCATTCATTCTTCGTAATATAACAATACTAGTGTATACCCGTGCCTAAAGGCACGGTGCAAATAATGATGAGATCAAAAT
>NW_021024802.1:494247-541893 GCF_004153795.1 Camellia sinensis
ATTGGAGTAGGAAATCCCTACCTTGAAGATCACAACTAAAATAGAGAAGATGGAGATGATGACCCAAAATCCAAAGTGCTCCAAATCCTCTCTTTTTCAGATTAAAAGAAAGATCTCGTGAAGCTCTACCTTTCTTCCAAAGGAACTAGGGTAGAAGACCACCGGAAATAGATCAAATCTTAGAGAGAAGGTAAGAGTAGAGAGAGAAACTCTCAAGGGGCGGTTTTTAAAAGTTAAGAGAGAAAAAGTAGGTCAAAAAGTGATCCAAAAAGTGAAATCACGGACTGATGTAGTCGATTCTACGCTCGAGCGTAGAAAACCCCGCTCGAGCGTCACTCACAGACTTACGCTCGAGCGTGAAAAAAGCCGCTCGAGCGTAGATTGCACACTTCCAGAAGTTTTGCAGGCGATGGTATCCGCTCGAGCGCCAAACTCCCCGCTCGAGCGTATGGACAAAAACAAAGGATCACGCTCGAGCGTAAAAATTGCCGCTCGAGCGGACGAACTGCAGAGTAAAGTACTGGGAGATGGAAAAACACGTTCGAGTGTCAAACTCCCGCTCGAGTGGAGAAGCAACAACGAGAAGCCCGCTCGAGCGTTAAAACTTCCGCTCGAGCGTGAAGGCCAAAATCTGGGCATCACCTATTGGCATCTAAATTCAACCAACCTGTAACAGACCCGCCCAACACAACCTATACTTCAAATACAAAGAGATTAAAGGACAACAACAACCAATAAATAATGACAGGATCCACGGAACCTAAGTCCGGATACAATAATCTAAAGAGAAAAGACCGGGGTCGCTATACTCCTAGCAACGGTCCGGTGCCTGTACACCTACATATATATATATATATGAGCAGTGAGCTAAAACCCAGTGAATAACATATGCGTAAAGAGGTTAAGAATGAATGTCCTTTCAATATTGAAAACAGTCATTTATTAATATATCAGTCATTCAGTTTGTGGCTCATATTTCATGCCATAACAGTCATTCGGAAACTATAATAGTCATATGTGGTACATCCAATAGCAAAATAGTACAGTAGGTCTTAACAGACCGAACAGTCAATTGACGACCATCATATCAGTAAACAGTAGTGGTTCCAAACATGGGAACCGACAGAGGTCTCTGTGATAGTAACAGTACAGTACAGTACAGTAACAGTAAATTGCTATGGATGCCACGAATACAGTTCACAAATAGAACAAACATTCATTCAGTAAGAAATATCATTTCAGAAAGCAGTACAGTTGTTCATTCAGAAAATATTCGTGATTGAACATATCTTTACAATATGGTTACTCACAAAGCACTGGGCTATAAGCAGCTAGAGCGTCCTCGGATGCCAACCCTACACAGTTTCAGAACGAACATACACTAAGCTACACAGTTGGGAAAATAATAACTTAATCTCTAATTTGTCTCAGTCTAGTTCTACATCAAGTAAACATGCCCTAGGAATGCCTAGGATGGAAAGAGGATGCAAAGATGCACTTTTAAACACTTTACAAAATTTTCAGAAAACAGGGGTCACGCTCAAGCGTGGATTTCTACGCTCGAGCGGACATGCAGACAAAGGATCCCCACTCGAGCGTCACCTACCTCGCTTGAGTGGACTGTAAAACATGGCAAAAGTACTGGATGCAAGAAATCCACGCTCGACGGGTGCTCGACCCCCGCTCGAGCGTGAGACACAAGTCCTCGCTCGAGCGTGCATTCTCTCGCTCGAGCGGACTGTAAATCACATGAAAGTACTGGATACACGCATTTCTCGCTTGAGCGGACTGCATGAACTCAGTGTGTACGCTCGAGCGTGGAGTTTCCCGCTCGAGTGTGAGTCCAAAATCTGGAATTTTCAAATTTGAACCACAAGCTCAAAACTCAACTTCAAAGCTTCAAATTCGATCCTCTTGGGCTAATTTTCTAGAAAACTCTTGTAAACTCACAGTATAACATGTTTTGAAGATCAATTTGAGGAATCAAAACCCAAAGGTAGTTCAATTAAACACTATTTTCAAATAAACTTCAAGAATACAAAGTGTATGAAACATGCATGTGTTCTCCCAAATTCAAAGCTTCTAATACAAGATCAAATGAGTCTATTTCTTCAAAAACATGATGAATTCATGGACTTCAACCAAAATGTAAACATGCATGCAAGAATTTCCGTGAAAACAACTTAAAACTTCAAGATATGCACATGCATGCATGAATTAAGCTTCAATTCAACAATCTAAAACCAATTTATGACCTTAGGCTTCTATCTACCATGAACCATGCAAGAACTAACTTGAATTCATAATTAAGAAGGTAAATGTCCTACCTTAGGTCTTGAATGCAAGATAAGGGAGTTCAATTATGCAAATTAGCCTTCAACTCTCTAAATCTCCAAGCCAAAACAAGATGAAATCAAGCTAACTCTTATCTCTCTCTCTCTAATCAGTTTGGTGTTCAAAATGGCTGAGGAAAGTGTGTGAATTAAGTGTAACAAGGCTCCAAGACAATGTTGTAGATAATGGCCCACTAAAGGCAAAAGGGTAAATAAGCCAATGATTGCAATTTAACACTATTTAATCCAATTTAATCATACCAAATCGAATTTTAATTAAATTTATCATAAAATCACATAAATTCCAATTAGCATAAAACATTAATCAATTTCAGGTTCAGCCGCCGATAAGGCCTTCAATTTGCAGTTTAAACATAAAACATGAACAGATAATTTGATGGCAAACAGATAGAAATGCAATAAACTAATACACTCAATCAATCAGTTCAGGATTTCAGTCAATCAGTCAATTAACATGCTTAATTATAGATTAACACTAATCAGTGGTGAGGGTTGTCACAATACACTCAATCAATCAGTTCAGGATTTCAGTCAATCAGTCAATTAACATGTTTAATCATAAATTAGCACTAATCAGTGGTTAGGGTTGTCACAAAGCTTGAAGAGCTTGGCCACGATTTGTTTGCTTTATTGACACAAAACAGCAATGTTTGGGGTGATAAACATGTGGCTCGATCTGATCCACATATTGGATGAAGTGATGAGGTGGCATGATCTCACTGCATAGACTGAACTACGTATAGAAACGGATTGAATCCAGATCCTCTACCATTCTTCTGGCGGTGCTTTCCAAAACGACCTCATTTTGTTTAGTTTTTTTTTTCCCCTCAATTTTTTTTGATTTCCTCCTCTTTTTCTCTTCTCTATCATTTACTTTGTTTTGTTCCTCACCTAACCTAACAGAGCGACGAATTGAGAGACGATGGAGAAGACAAAGGGATGTGACGGCGAAGGAGAAACACAGATGATGGTCGGCGACGGTGATTCCAATGGCGACGTGATGGCGGCAAGGCGAGATTGCGGCGACGACAAGCTCCCTTTCATCACCATTCTCATTTGATCTTGTTATATATATGTGTGTGTGTGTATGTGTGTGTGTGTGTGTGTATAATTTCTTGGATTAGATTTGTTGTTGATTTCTTAAATGGGTTTGATAAGTGGTTTGATTTCTTGTGTGTTATGGGTTTGATGATTTAGGGTTTGTTGTGGATTTTTTTTCCCCCGATTTTAATCAGAAAATGTAGTAGAAAAAAAATAGGGGGCTTGCTGTTGTGTATTTTTTGGGTTAGATTTGTTGATGATTTAAGTGATATGAGGTTAGATTTGTTGTTGTTTTGAAGCAAAAATCTATGATTCTTTGAAGCTAAAATTTGTTTTGAAGCAATTTAGGTGTGGATGTATGGTTCTGATGATTGGTCATAAACTTAGGACATCACCCTTGTCTATCAAATTGTTTTACCATTTCTTTCGCTCTAGTTTTACCATTTAATTTGAAACTTAAAATAAAAAATAAGCTTTTAATGTTAAAACTTGGTGAGACTTGACTTATTGAATGCTTTTGAAAATGAATATCTCATTGTTATGCTACTACATACACAAGTTTATAATGAAAACCTTGGTGAGACTTGATTTAAACAGGAAATTCATCTGCCAAGCTAATATACTTGTAAGGTTAAAAAAAGATCATTAAAACATTGTAGTAGTAGGACATGGTGTTTGTCTATTAAAAGATTGCATAATATAATATGCATATCAAGTCTGAATCAGCGACGATAATGGATTCTCAACCTCTATATGCTATTTGTTTTCTTGTTTGTATTTGTAGAGATAAAAGAGGGACAACAACAAAAGCTCTTCTTTGGGTCTCAATTTGTGTCTATGAAACAAAATTAACTTTGATTTTGATCCTGGGTGTAATCCAAAAATTTGTGTATGAAACTGTGCATGTGAGAGATGGATCAAACCGTCGAACTTTTCTGAATAAACAGGGAGGCCAGATGAAATACTTGATAAATATGCAAATCTTTGGTGAAGATTTTTTTCTATGTGATGAGCATATGTGTGTGTTGGTCTTTCGTTTTCTAGCAGTTATGGTAGCATTTCTTCTCAAGAGGCTTTGGAGATAGAGGGATAAAGTTCTTTATGAATGTGCAATATTTGAGAGTTCATGGAATTTGATGTGAGCATATGCATTTTTTTATGACTGGTTGGTTCTTTTTTGTTTTTGTTATGAATGCTAGTGATCTTGATGATAATTGACTTTGTTGGTTGGGGGCTGGCCTGGACTGCTGCACATTTTGTTTTGCATTTGTACAAGTAGGGAATTCGATATAAAACATGGGGTGTATGATTAAAGTGGATTCTTTAATCTCTTCCCAATCATGGGTGGGTTTGGTTTACTTGATCTTCTTTTGGATTGTTCTCATTTTTGGTGATACCTATTGGAAATGGTTGGAAAATTCTGGGTAAAACTAGAATTTTTTCCTAATTTTGGTCTACTTTTAGGTGGGACCCATACGTCGATTTTTGCGGGTCAAAGTGGTAACGCGTTCTATGCCACGTTGTGATTCACGTGGTATATTTGGTTGCTCAAAACCATTACCGAGTGAATGGGAAATTAAAGCCAAAGTATGCTCCATGGAAATGGAGTTTTGGTGGAAAATCCTTAAAGGTTTGAATAAGGCTTGTCCCACATTGATTTGGTAGGAAGTTTTGAGTGGGTTTATAAGGCATGGGATTGGAACTTGGGGTGTGCCCCAAGGGGTACCCAAGTGTTTTAGAGAGGGAGGTTATGGGCAAAATGGGCTAGACCTATTGGACCCAAAAACCACCACATGCGTGCGCGCGCCGCCGCCGCCGTCCAGCTGGGCTGGGGGGTGCGTGGTGTGAGGTTGTGTTGGGCTTGTCCGGCCTAATACCCATCTTTTTGATCAAAAACATTTGAATTTAATTTTATTTTTTGGTAAAATAAAATTCAGAATTCAAATTAAATCGGAAATAAACTGGTCCGGTTTTTACTGTACACCCAAACAGGTCCCTTCCCATTTTTATCTGTTTGAATTTTGAACCCAACAGATTTAAATCTGTTTAATTCAAAACAAACAGGTTTCATACCTGTTCAAACAGGTTGACACCTGTTTAATTCAAAACCTACAGCCACCAATCCATCTATAAATAGGACAGTCCTCATTTGATGTTCTATTAAGAAATTTCATACTTCACCTCTGCAAATTTATTCTTCATTTTGCTGTATTTTATTTTTTGTCAGAAAGAGTATAAACACTTAGTGTGTTCGTTAGGCCAACAATTTATAGTGCTGCTATTGTTTGTAATTGATCATTTCATCCTGGGAGATAGACGTCCGCATTCTGAAAACACCGTGAAGATGACGAATCTGTCTTAAGGACACAGTGTCAAACACTGGACTTGATCAGAATAATATTCAAGATATTAATCAAGTATGTTATTTATTTATTTTCCATTTTTATTATTATTATTTATTTAAATCAAATTTTAATTTTGTTTTGGTAACAAAATAAAATCTGTTTTTATTTATTTAATTTTATTTCTAGTTTGATTTTTGTAATCAAACAAATTCTCTTATTTCCTTTATTTCTTTATATTCTAGTTGTTGTTTAGTACACAACAAAATTTAATCTATTTTAATTACAGTGAAGATTGTCCTACAATACCCGCCCTCTCTCTCTCGCTCTAGCATTTTTGTACGCGTTACTCTTCATGTGTTCTATCATTAATTCAAACATCATATATAGATTAGTAATTTGGATGATTGTTGACTTGCTGTGGGAAATTATTGAAATATGCTCCTTGCATACTATTTATTCTTATGCTCTTTTTAAAGTCTCTCTCACCCTTCCTTTGGCTGCTTTTGTTTGTGGTAGAAGGGAAAAAATAATAAAGGTAAAGATGAAGATAGAAAAGATAAAGCAAAGGCCAAAGATTTTGGCAAAGATAAAGGAAAACACAAGGATAAGGAAACAAGATAGTCAGAATTAAATTGAAGGAACAAATTTGGTTGGGCTATAGAAATGGCTCCTTGGTTGGCATGAATAGTGACTTGATTGATCACAATGAAATTGGATCAAAATGAATGATGTATTAAAATTAATATGAATGTTATAGTTAGATTAACATTTGCAATGACAATGTTGATTAAATAAAATGATATGTAGTCCTTTGAAGCAATCAACTCTTTTTTCTCTCTTTTAAACAAGCAACAAGCCATATATTGGCAAAGTGTATTCATTCAACTGGAAATTGTGTATTCATTTAACTGACAATTGAACTCTCACATTAACAAATGACAAATACAGTAATCCATTTGGAATGAAAATATTAATTTCATTTATTAGCATTGCCAAGAAAAATAATTTTCAACAAGTTCTACATTTGCTAAACACGAGAATAACAAAATTGATCACTGCCACAACTTAATCAAACAAATTTTAGTATGATCTTGTCTAACCACTAAGAAAATAAAATTACATTCATGAATACCATTCGACACCAAAAAAAGGAAATAAAATGGAATCCTTGTTCTAAATCAAATGGCATCCCCAGTTTCGGCTTCTAACCATAGTTGTCCAACTCATTAACAACATTGTTTTGTTCCACTAGCTGCAACATACCATAAAAAACAATAAGTAATGGCAATCATATAAAAAAAAGTAGAAATACTTCTACAACATATAAAATCTCATATTTTATCTTTTGATGGGTGTCAATCTCATAGATTATCTTTGTGCTAATACTATCACAATCAAACATAATACAAATACTTATACCACATATATAATCTCATCTTTTATCCTAAGTACTACTAATTTCAATCTTAGTCCCATAGTATTATCAATATTAAATACTACTAAAAACACCTAATACATCAAACATGTTCCAAGAGATGAAGCAAATACACCATATTCAATAGGGGGAAGATGGGAAAAATAATTTGTGCTTTTTTATTTGTTGGGCCGCAGCCAGCCAGACACCCAAAGTAAGAGTAAAAGCAAAAATGCAAAGCAGTTGGTTGGGTGAGCTAGCAATTTCTCAAATTTGTAGAAATTAGAAGAAAGAAAAAAAAAATGCAAACCCAACAAGCAAATCATGTTTTCCTCTTCAACAAACAACATTGAATTACAAGCAATACTGTTAATATGTTTTCCGATTGTTGCAGAAAGGAATTACTTCACCAGAAAAATAAAAAAAGGTTTGGTAATGTTTTTTATTTTTTTCAAGTTCAGACCGATTTCCCCAAAGTTGAATTGAGTTGGAAAGGAATTCTACATTTTCTCAAAAAGTAAACGGATTTGAAGGAAGAAAAGGAAAACTTCTATTCATTTTAGACTCATTTGTTTGGCAGATCTAATTTGCGTTTTTTACCAGGTGAAGCCGAAACCGATCTATTTTTTTTTTTTCAAGTTCAAACCCATTTCCCCTAATTTTGGATCCTTCTATTCCTATTCAAGTAGCTTAACTCCTTCCCAACACACACACACACACACACACACACACACACACACACACAATGCTCGTCACGTAGAAAAAAAAATCTTCACCAAAGATTTTCATATTTATCAAGTATTTCATTAGGGTATCTTCAGAAATGCATTAATTGAAGAAAATTAACAGTAAAAAAGGTCAAAGATCAAGTGGGCCCACCAGTGAAGCTTGAACTCAAAAACCCCTCTGTGCATTCGGAAAACGTTCGACGATTTGGTCCACCTCTCCCATATACAGTTTCATACATGAATTTATGGGTTACACCCAGGATCAAAATCAAAGCTAAATTTGCTTCATAAACACGGATCGAGACCCAAAGATGAGCTTTTTGTTGTTGTCCCTCCTTTATCTCTGCGAATGCAAACAAGAAAACAAATAGTAAATAGAGGTTAAGAATTCATTACCGTCGCCTCACCTCACCTTGCCCCCTCCGTCGCTGTTGCCTCGCCTCTTCATATCACCTCTCTATTCTTGCTTCACTGGGTGGTTTAGTGTTCTAAGCCTCAAAGAGAAGAAACCAAGGGGAAAGGGAAAAGAGAGGGGGCAAAAAATGAGACGTCATTTGGAACAATGGTAGGTAGGAATGACAACGGGCCAGGCCGGGGCCGGGGATGACACTCCCTGTCCCAGATCCCCGAAAGTAGAAAAATACCCGTCCCCGCCCCCGATCCCTGATGAAGAACCCATTACCTCCCCCTTCCCTATCCCATAACAGGATCGGGTTTCCCTGACCCCAAAAAATCCCCGACAGATCTGTTCTCAACACACACACGCACACACACACGCACACAAGAACAACTGTTCAGATCAACAACTATCACCAACAGTATATATGGAGAGAGAGAGAGAGAGAGAGACAGAGACAGAGACAGAGAAAGAGAAAGAGATAGGGATTCTGCAGCTCTTCTTGGTCAAGGTAGCTTCATGGTCCTGGTCAAGGTCTTGTTTAGATCGATCTAGATCGGTAGCTTCACGGTCTATTTAGATCTAACCACAATCTGTTCAGATCAATGCAGATCTGTAGCTTCACAATCCTAGTCAAGGTCCTGTTCAGATCGATCCTGGTCCTGTTCAGATCGGTGGCAATGGAGGGCTTCATGAATGGACCACAGTTTACATGCGAGACAAAGAGAGAGAAGTGAGTGAGAGAGAGAGATATGAGAGAAGCAGTGAGATGAGAGAGATGCGAGACGTGAGTGAGGGAGAGAGAGACGAGAGACGCGGTGAGACAGAGAGGGAGAAATGAAAGTGTGATAAGGGTTTGGTTTTTATATATATACCTAGGGGTAAAATAGTAATTTTATTTTGGGAATAAACAGAGACGGGGATGGGGACGGGCCGGGGATGAGGCTGGGACACATATCCCTGTGCCCAGCCTAAAACTGATCGAGGATTGATTTTTGAATACCATCCCCGTCCTGTTGGGGATATTTTTCAGGGAAAAACCGCTCAAATCGGGGTCGGATCCCCGTCAGGCCGAGTTCAAATTACCATCCCTAATGGCAGGAACATTGTAGGGATTCACGGATCCAGACTAAAATGGATTGGATTCGGATCACATATATCAAAATCCAAATTGGTTCCGATTAAGTCACAACTTGAATTCGAGTTGAATCTGTATATGTCATATCTAATTATAGATTATCCGAATTTAAATCGGAATCTGAATTGGGTAATTTCACATATCGAATGGGATAATCCCCCATCCATTTAGTTTTTATTTATTTTTATTTTTTTATTACTGTATTTTCTTTATGCAATTTGAGGATTCTAAATATCATATTTAAAACCAAAATGAAATATAATTTAAGAAAAATTCATTACCAATATTATAACCATATGAATTAAACTCAAAAAATCATAAATATTTCATAAACCAAATCCAATTTATCATTGGAAAAAACAAGTACACTAAAATTTCTAAACCAAACATATGCACACCATAAAAAAAAAATTAAAAAAAATATTTACAAAGGATTCCAATTTAAAAAAGAAAAGAAAGAAGAAGGATATTCGCTTCAAAAATTTTAATTTTAATTTTGTTTGATTAAAGGTGTAGAATTAGTTTGAGTAATGTTAGGAATTATGAAAAAAATATCATGAATATAATTATGAAATATTCTCCATTTTTGAATTACACACAATAAAATACCATGCAATAATCAAAGAATGAAAAATCTTCATAATACATTTCATTATATTTTTTTTTCATGATTCTTAATATTATTCAATTAGTTTATCCATAAAAACATGTGCAAGTAAAATAACCTAGGGGTGTAATTTTGGCCCGTGGCCCGCGGGCGGCCCGAAGCCCGCCTGCGGCCTGAGGTGGGCCCGTTTAGGTTCGAGCCCAAACCCAGCCCGAGGCCTTGGGCCAAGGCCTGGGCCATGGTTTTGAAGCCCGGCCCGGCCCGGCCCATTGGCCTAACTCGTGGCCCGATGTAACGCCCTCAAAATAAACCCATAAATCATACATTCATGATACAAGAAAGAGATATCATATTCTAGGGCTGAGCAAGAAATCCGTGAAATTAGTAATCCGATCCAGTCCAGTCCAATCCAGTAGGTTTGGATTGGTTTTTTGAATCCGTGGTTCGGGTCCGGATTGAAAAATTAAAAATCCGTAGTTCACGGATTGGTTCCGGATTGAACCCCACGGTTCCGGATTGGAAACGATCCAGACCGTATATAAATAGTCTATATTTTTATTATACACCCTCCTGCATAGTATCTTCTCTTATTTTATATAAAACTTAAATCAAAACCTAAACTCACATAGTATCTTCTTTTATTATTTTTGTTTGCTAGTTTTTAATGTTAATTTGTAATGGTCTAAATACTTATGATGGAACCGGTTTTCTTATGGTTATTTAAATTCTAGAAGAGTATGTCGTTATTATGAAAAGACATGTTGTTATTGTGAAACTAATATGGTGCTATAATTATATTTTTTGTTATTTAATTATATAAATCCGTGGTCCTAAACCAATCCAATCCATGTTTAAATGGATTGGTTCGGATTGATTCCACGATTTAAACGGATTGGATTGGTTCCAATTTTTCAGGAACCGTAGATAACGGATTGGTCCCCGTAGATAACGGATTGGTACTGGTTTTACCCCAATCCGATCCAATCCGGACCATGCTCACCCCTATCATATTCCATACATCAGAGTGTTAAATACAAAAGTATTACATGTTGACAACAAAAGTAAATGCCCTACGGGCTTACAACTTTCCAAGTCAACACTTGGGTTTAACAAAAGAAGAGTTCTAACTCTTTATACAAAATAAGCCCTTGGCTTGAATTACATGTAATACAAAAGATAACTACAAGAATAAGCCTTCAGCTTCTAAACCTCCCAAGCTACATCCTTGGAGGCGGCATATCACCTGTACCTGAAAATGATATCCCATATATGGTGAGCCAAAGCCCAGTAGAGATACGCTAAACATAATATGAGAATTAACTAAAACATTTGTATTTGATAAATGTTTAACTCATATAAACCAACGTACATCTCTTCTATAACCAATCCATATTCACAACTATATTTCAATTCTTTTCCGTTTCATTATCCAAATCAATTCATAGATATGGTTCATTGTTTATCTGAACAGTTCAAAATGAGACTACAACTCATATCATTAACATTTCAATACTTCAATTCAAAATGAGACTGCAACTCATATCATTAATACTCCAATACTTCAATTCATCTACGATATGCAAACGTAATCAAGATTTCAGGACTTTCACCCTAGACACTTCGGCCAACTTAGTTATCAATGGAGTCCATTGGCCAGCACAGCTAGTTCAGGCCTCGAGGGCCAATCAGGGGGCTTCATCGTCTCAATCTGTGTAGCAGTCTTTTGCTCCGAGAGGTGACCAGGTAGATTAGAGACCTTTAGGACGCATGTATGCTGTTACTGTGCAGGATCTTGTACCGGCTCCATCGTATTACATGTTGACAACAAGAGTAAATGCCCTACGGGCTTACAACTTTCCAAGTCAACACTTGGGTTTAACAAGAGAAGAGTTCTAACTCTTTATACAAAATAAGCCCTTGGCTTGAATTACATGTAATACAAAAGATAACTACAAAAATAAGCCTTCAGCTTCTAAACCTCCCAAGCTACATCCTTGGAGGCGGCATATCACCTGTACCTGAAAATGATATCCCATATATGGTAAGCCAAAGCCCAGTAGAGATACGCTAAACATAATATGAGAATTAACTAAAACATTTGCATTTGATAAATGTTTAACTCATATAAACCAACGTACATCTCTTCTATAACCAATCCATATTCACAACTATATTTCAATTCCTTTCCGTTTCATTATCCAAATCAATTCATAGATATGGTTCATTGTTTATCTGAACAGTTCAAAATGAGACTACAACTCATATCATTAACATTTCAATACTTCAATCATCTACGTTATGCAAACGTATAATCCCTCCGTCCCAAAATATTAGTCCCTTATTCCATTTTTCATTGTCCCAAAATATTAGTCCCTCTTTAAAAATCAAGTACAAAAATAATATAAATTTCCTATTCTGCCCTTCTTTTAAATTAATAAACAATATAAAAAGTACAATTATGACATTGATATTCCCAAAAAATGTACTATCAAAAGGATAATTTTGGAAAATCAACTTTTTTCAAATGCAATAATTGTACTACCAAAAAAAGTTGGATTCCCCAAAAAGGACCACTATTTTGAGACAGAGGGAGTATAAGATTTCGGGACTTTCACCCAGGACACTCTGGCCAACTTAATTATCACTGGAGTCCATCCCCTATCTCTTCCCAAACCATGGAGTACATCCCCTATCTCCTCCCACACACTGGAGTACATCCCCTATCTCCTCCCACACACTGGAGTACATCCATTATCTCCTCCCAAGCAACATACACATGCAATGTATTTACACACTTTATCATATACAATGATCAATTAAAACACATATTCAATGAGTTAATCCAACCGTCATATTCAATCGTCATATTCATGCATCGTCTACAACAATCAAGACTATCCTCCACCGATAGCCCAAAACAGTTATTTCTAAACAGATAATAAATACATCAAACAGATAAGCTATCAACATTGACATAGGTGAGTGATTAATCAATCCAACTACACCATTCAATCTCAATTCCATCTAATTTCATGATTTTCAACTCAATTTCATATTCCCACAATTACTACATTAATTATACAAATTAATGAATTACATTCAAGTTGGACATGTTGCCCCTTTTTCTCAAACCTCAACCTTAAGGTTCAATTTCATAAATTTCACACCAACAACCCCATTTTCCAAGGTCTCACATACACATAGAGTTCAATACTTGAAAACCCCTCCTTTGTAATTTCAAATTCAAAACCCTAACTTCCCAAAATCATCACAACCCACCATTTATACAAAATGACAAACATCTATGTTAAAACTCATAACAAGGAGTAGTTTATCCCTACCTCAAGTTTAGAAGGGGAAGAAGGAAGAAAAACCCTAAAGTCGATGGAGGAGAAACCAAGCTTTTCTCCGATCAAAATGAAGCCCTCGACAAGCTCTACACTTTATCTCAAAGGAGCAAGGTGAGTAGAGGTCTTCAAACAAGTAGATCTAAGGATCTTTGAGTGAAAAGTGCCTTGAGAGAGAGAGAAGGTGTTTCACGGTTTAGAGAGAGGAAAGGGAAGAAAAAGTGAGAGAAAAGCTCAAGTGAGGGCCTTTATATAGTACTAGGTCAAAAATAGATATAAGCCCCAAAGTCAACTCAAAATATCTAGTCAAAATATCCCCAAAAAGTAGGCCCAAACCGGTAGAAAAATCTGGAAAAAAGTCGCAGGTGTCGACCCTTGCAACAGTGGTGTCGACACCAAAGAGAAAAAAAAATCTGGGAAAGCTTTCACTGCACTTCAGGTGTCGACACCACCCCAGACTGGTGTCTACCCTATCTTCCAGCAACCAACACACAGACAAAAGAGGGTTGACCCTCTCCCAGTCTGGTGTCTACCCAATGTTCCAGCAACACTTCCAGAACTTTATCAACAGGTAAGGGTCGACCCTAGGAAGGCTGGTGTCAACCCTAGAATGGAATTTCTAAGTCTACAAGGAACTTTTTGACAAGAATAAGTGCGAACAACCAAACCCAACAAGTTTAAATCAATTTGTACTCCTCCAAAACTAAAGTATAACAACACCAAAGGTTCCCAAAATAGAATAAAGGGTCCAAATATATTTACCAAAAGCTTTAAAAGGCACAAGTGCTACACTCGAGCCATTGGCCCGCCCCAAAGCTCGGCCCGAGGTTCGCCCCGCCCGGCTCACACGATGCCTAGTGTTATTTTTAATGGAAAATAATAAAATTTTGGTGAAAAAAATAAAATAAAATTTAAAAAATTGTTTAGGCCCGCCCAAAGCCCAAGCCTAGGGGCCCAGCCCACTGGCTCGCCCAAAGCCCGAATATCCCTGGGCCTAGGTTCGCCCCGCCCGGCTCACACGATGCCTAGTGTTATTTTTAATGGAAAATAATAAAATTTTGGTGAAAAAAATAAAATAAAATTTAAAAAATTGTTTAGGCCCGCCCAAAGCCCAAGCTTAGGGGCCCAGCCCACTGGCTCGCCCAAAGCCCGAATACCCTTGGGCCTAGGCTTGGGCCTAGGCCTAGTTTTTTGGCCCATAGGTCGGCCCGGCCCGGCCCGATTTTGGCGGGAGCTTGCAAGTCCCGACATGGGCCTGGCTCGGCCGAGCCTGGATGGGCTGGGCCAGGCCAAAATTACACCCTTAAAATAACCAAAGAAAACCAACGGTAAATCACGGACGAAACAAACCCCTCTCTTTCTTCCCAAATCACAGATCTGCCGCCTGTAAGCGGCATGGTTGCAGTCGATGTCCTCCTCATTCACCTCTACTACCGCCGCTGTCAAGCTACTCATCACCACCATCGCCTTCCCCGCCATTCCCGTCCCCTGCCCCGTCGCCTTCATTGCCCCACTTTTCACCGCCCTTTCCTTGTTCACGTCAACGGCGTCATCATCGCGTCAACGGAGGAATCATTCCACAAGCTCCAATCGATGACGACGAAAGGTTCAACAATGCACAAGCCACGTTCAACTTCGATGTCTCGGTACCGGTCTTCAAGACGACACAGTGACGACGACAGAGAATGGCGTCGCGGAAAGAGGAAGAAGAACAAGCCGCCGATCCTCCTCTCTCTCTCTCCTCTCTGTTCTCTCTCTCTATATATATATATCACGCATTCCTCAGATCTCTCTCTCTATATGTATATATATATATATATCACTCATTCCTCAGATTTGAGATTTCTGAAACTTACTAATATTTTGAAGTGAGTTTCATTTTCCATTACTTTTTATATCAGTTGCATATAAATAAGCAAGTTTTGTTTTTATTATAATGTTTCTATTGTGTTTTGTGTTTGATTCTTGCCGAAATGTAGCCGGAGAAACAGATAATGGAGTTTTTGTTGTTGTTGAACAAATCTTGTTATTGTTGTTGAGCAGATAGTAGCTTGGACAATAATAGTGGAACACAGATCTGAGTTATAAGAAGTTTTTTTTTCTATTTTTTTTTTAAACACAAATCTAAGTTATTAGAGATATTGGATTTTCTTTTGGTAGTTGTTGTTGATTGTTGTTGTTGTTCTTGATTGATGATCTGTCCTTCCTTTCTCTCCTAAGATCTCTCACGTCTCTAATCTATACACACAGATATGTTGTTTTTTCAATAGATAGTAGTGGGTTTGGATCTTTGGTTGTATATTTGTGTGTATATATGATGTATTTAACATTAAAAAAAAATGAACAGATATAAAGGATAAGGGATTTTTGAATTAAACAAATAAAGGATTTTGGGATTTGTGCATATAGTTTTAAATAGATAAGGCAAAAAAAATTGAATAGATAATAAATTTGGATAGATAGATTTAAATAGATAAGAGAAAAAATTGAAAAGCTAAAGAGAGAAACCAACAAAATTTGAATAAATAAGAAAAAAAATTTAACAGAAAAATATAAATTTGAATAGATAGTCAAAAAAAAATTGGAACATATAAAAAATAATTTGATTAGATGGTAAAAAAAAGTCAACAAATAAATTAAGAGGTAAAATTAAAACAAAATATCTTTTAAAACAAACAAAATACTCATGGATGGCAATGGGGATCCTACCCTATGGATATCTATGGAGATCCAATCCAAACATATGAATTTTTTCCAATTTTTTTACTTGTCGGATTAATTAAATGGTGTTTTTTAAATATTCATAAGGTATGGATCGGGATGGGTACCCGTCCATATCCCCCATATGTTGTGATTAGAATTGGTGTTCTCTTCTCATTCCCATAGTGAGCCTAAGCATATTTCAGCATTGGCGATTTGTGAAGGCAATGATTTGGTGGCGGCGATCTCCGTCGCCGCTTACCAATGGCGACGATCTAGCTCTCTCGTTGGTGTGGTGTCGTGTTTGTCTCACCCATGGCATTCTCTGTGACTGCAACCTTGCATTGCCTATCTCTCTGCTAGGGTCTGTTAAAGAATTCAAGGTGTCTTCCTCAAGCTCTAACTTCAATTTCTTTCTGATCTTCTCATGCATATCTCAGCCGCACAAAGCCCTTGTTAATTCGATCTGCTTCAATCGAAGGTTTACCTCTCTCTCTCTCTATATATATATATATTACAAATTGATTTTAATAAATATGAAATCTTTTTGCTAATTGAATGAATCAAAACATAGATTCATATATTGAATATGTATTTGTCTTTGTATTTGGGCTAAAGAAAATTGTATATTCTTAGTTGAATTTGTATTCGTATTTGGGCTAAGGAAAATTGTATTATGCTAATTGAAACGTGTAATTCATTATTATTTTTTAACCTTCCATGTTCTTTCATATTTTTATTTTCAACTAGTGGTTGAACACGTGCGTTGCACGTGACACGTGATTTTTTATCGACTGTTAATACTGTAATTATGTATGTGTCTTAAATTGGTATGCGATATGTATACAAAGTATGAAGACTTGTATAAGTAAATTGATTTGTATCTAAAATATAAATAAGTAAGAAATAAATACAAACTCGGTTGATGAATTTAAATGATAAGTGAGAATAAATGAGAAATTTTATAAGCATAAAATGTATACATGATGTACATTATTTTTCTTGAACTTCACAATAAATAGGACAATTCCTGCTTTAACTCATCTAACTTTGCTTGGAGAACATGTTGCAATAGATCTTCTGTAATTTTTGTTTCACCATCTTCTTATTTTTTTTCTTATTCACCATTATAACTCATTGTAATTAAAATATTTTGATGAGTAAAAATTTGGGGCGATATTATATTGTTATGAATTTCAAAATCCATTTTTTCTCAGTAATGTGACTTTTCTGTGAGGGGAAAAAGTACAATTATTGTCATGATGGAGGTATTTTCCAAAGTCTTGATTTGTTATTGAAAATGTTTGTTATGGACACTTGTTTGTATGCTATGTATGTGTATATATATATATATATATATATTGAATATAAGTTGATAGAATAATAATACATAATTTCGCAGTTTTTTCCTAACAAATATAACTATATTACTAAATGATACATGTTAGAAAATTAAAGTATTCGATGGTAATATAACATTATAGATTGACAATGTATAAATACAGTAACATATATAAATTTATATTAATATTTATATATATATATATATATATATATTTATATAGAAATTGACATTGACATCTATAAGATATCACAAAAGTAATATGTGAAATCTTTTGTAACAATATAATATAGGTAACAATGAGAAGTTAATTATTCATAATTAAATAGTTCGCCATAATGTAGATGTTTAGTGTTACATTTTGTGTGTACGCACAATTTTTTTAATTATATTATTAAATTCATATAAAAATTGAAAAGAAATTGTGAATAATTTGTGTAAATTAGACATTAGTGAAGAAAAATTTTTAAAAATAGAAGTTTATAATAATGTTTGGTTTGGTTTGTTCGTTCAAATTTTTGTTTTGAATTTTTTGATTTTCATGTTTTTTTGTCTTTGACACTTTTTTTTTTGTTTTAAAAAAAAAATAGCCTTTTCATTTTCTTTTTAGATTAACATAATTTAATACTTTTTATTTTTTAATTTACTTTTAAATTAAGATTGACTTAATCTAAATACACTTAGAAAATAATTTATTGTGTATTCTTTTTGGAAAAAATTATTAATATTAAATAATAATAATAACAAAAAAATTATATAATAATAAAAAAGCAGTACATGTTTGAATTTATAAATTTTTTTTTACTAATATTCTATTTAGATTATTAGATATTAGATTTTCATTAGAAGTATAGTTTAAATATAAAATATGAAGAAATTTTAGTATCTTTAATCACCAAAACTGAGAAAATATAAAAACCAAAAACTAAAAAACAAATTTGAAAAATAAAACTAACGAAAGTGGTTCTTATTTAGAATTCTAACATCATGCCATGGTTATTAAAGTACAATGTAAAATTACAGTTCATAAAATATAATTTAAACAAAAAGAAATTGTATAAAGATAACCTGCAAATTTTTGAGATGTAGCGCAAATCTTTGTTTTAAAAATGCATGTGTTTTTCTCTGTCTAGATTCGAACGAACGCATACAATTTTAAGATTCAACCAAAATTATTCATAGTGATTTGATCCATGATGGAGAATTATAAATATTATGTATATCAGTATAGAAGTAGACACAGGAAATAAAAAAGAGTAATTATTTTTTATTTTTCAATCATCATCAATGTAAAAAATAAGGAGATGGCTTCTTTTTTTTCTTTTCTTTTTTTTTTTATAGATAAGAAGGGAGATAGTTTGTTTATATTTATGTAGGACTCTTGAAAATAGATATATCATTTTTGAGGGTTCAATTCCAAAAATAAAGAGATAGTTGGTTTATATAGAACTCTACATATTTTAGAAAATATAGTATATTTGAGAGGGTAAAATTGGAATTTACAAAAAGTAGAAAACAAGTAAGTTCTTCACACTTTTATAATAGTAGTAGATTAATAAAAACTTATTTGATTGTCTCAAAATTATATATTTTATTATTTTAAAACAAACTTTTTAATTAATTAATGTGTATTGATTTTGTTGTTGAGTCAAATAAAATAAAATAAAATAAAATGTATATTTAGCTTTGATTGTGAACCTTTAAGAAAAAATAAAAAAACAAATAAAAGAAGTCAAGTTGGGTTGGAGAAAATCCAAACCCATTTAGGGATGGAGAGAGTAGTACTCATGGGGAATAGAGAACGGGGAATGAAAAAAAATTATTATAGAGAAATGTGAATGGAGAATTAATATCCATCCCATTGTCCTCCATTACCATCCCTAAAAATACTTCACAATGTGAATCTCTCACTAACAAAAAATATTATTAAACCTAATATCTTGGACTCTCCTTAAGTAGGAGTTTTTAACAATGATCTCAAAGAAAAAAGGATAGTTAAAAACATGGAAAGCTAATATTCTAATAATCCTGAAGAACTATATCCACATCTTTTAAATCAAATGCAAGCAAAAAATTATATATTTATTTTTTTCCATCTCACTTTTTACTATTTTTACTTTCTATTATTATTTTTCTTTCCAATCAAACATGCCCTTGGAAAGAGGACCTGTTACTCCAAAACCTGTTCCACCAAACTCATAATTTTAGGACCACACTGACACCAAACTCATACTTTTGCCTCAACGTATAGATTGTCCATTTAAAAAAAAAATTACATCTAGGTGCTCTTTGGTAAGGTAGCTCAAAATTTTGTGGCTCAAATGGCTCAAATCTGTCAAAACGACGTCGTTTTACACTCAAAATCTGTCAAAACGACGTCGTTTTGAGTGATTTGAGCCACAAAATTTTGAGCTACCTAGCATTGTTGTATTCTAATAATCCTGAAGAACTATATCCACATCTTTTAAATCAAATGCAAGCAAAAAAATTATATATTTATTTTTTTCCATCTCACTTTTTACTATTTTTACTTTCTATTATTATTTTTCTTTCCAATCAAACATGGCCTTGGGAAAGAGGGCCTGTTACTCCAAAACCTGTTCCACCAAACTCATAATTTTAGGACCACACTGACACCAAACTCATAGTTTTGCCTCAACGTATAGATTGTCCATTTAAAAAAAAAAAATTACATCTAGGTGCTGTTTAGTAACACTTATATTTTTAATTTTTTGTTTAAATTTACAAAAATTTTAAAAACTGAAATAAAAATTTGTTTGGTAAAATTTTTGATTTATAAATCAGTGGTCTCAGTTTATAAATTTGGCCAGAAAATGAAAACACAAAAAATGTGTTTCCATTTTGAGTTTTCAGTTTTTTTTTTTTAACCACCCAACACTAGCCACCGCCCACCATCATTTTCCACCACCATCTTCCGCCACTACCACCCAATTAAAAAAAAATCAATCTGCATTTTTCTTTTTATATTTCATTTAGATAAATAAATTTTAAATGAATGAATTTGAAATTAAATTTCATAAAAATATATAGAATTGGCAATTATACATAAATGGAGAACAAAAAAAACGAAATAAAGTAGAGTAAGAAGATAGATTTTTTACAATTATAATTTTAAATAATTATTTTTACATTGTCATTGTAAAATTTTTAGGACTCAACTTCTCTGCAAAATGGATTGCATGTCCACCACCACTCGCCACCTACCCGCCACCACCACCCACCTGCCACTACCACCCACCACCGACTACTACCACCACCCACTCGCTACCACCTCCCCTCCCCCCCCACCCACCCACCATCACCCCCCACCACTCACCTGCCACCACCCGCCATCCGCCACCCACCTACCACCACCACCCACCACCCGTCACCATCACCACCACCACCCACTCGCTACCACCTACCACCCACCACAGTCACCCACCCACCAACCACCACCACCACCCACCGTCACCACTTTCCACCACCTTCTTCCACCGCCACTTGCCACCACTTGCCATTTCTCACTCTTTTTTATATTTTTTAATTTTTTTAAACATTTTGTCAATTACCAAACGCGTTTATAGTTTATATTTTTCTAAAAATAAACAAAAAATAAACAAAAATCAGTTTATAAAATTTTTGTAAATATAAACTGAAAACATAAATGTTACCAAACACACCCCTAATAATCATAGCGATGTTAATTTATGAAATTTAGTTGCAAAAGAATAAATAATAAGTATTATTTAAAAATTAGACTATTCATATTTTGGAAAACACGGAATAAACTAACATGGTAATAGTTATAGGATCAACCTAATATTTTTTTTTTTTTTATAATAATTTATACGTTGTAGTCTAAAAAATAAATCTGTTGAATAATTGAGGTGGGATCCACAATGGGCCCCACGTGCCGAAACAACCACATCCAATCTACTGGAGAGGAGCTGCCTCCATAAATACACCCTTGATTTAGTTTACCAATTAAAATTACAAATTAGATTCTTTAAGTCAAGGGTAAATTATATTGACCACGAGTGGTTTTGTATTTTTAGTATTATAATTAAAGTCGATAAATTTAACATAATTACATAAACTTATTTTTTAGTAAGACTAATGTAGATGTTGCTTGAAAGTATGAACAAATAAGGGTAAAACATGCCTTCAGTATGAAGGACTTATAGCATCATTTTCCCCATCCATAAGGAATACTCATGAAAAATAGATTAAGCGTTAAAAATATTTTAGGGAGTCCAATGTAGTAATGCCAAATTTATGAAGCTCAATGTATTTTCTTCAAACTCAAGGGCGGTAAGTATAATTTATACGTAATTCAATTATGTTTTGCCAATTTGAATAACTCAATGATGCATATATATATATATATCATCAACACAGTTTCACAATAATAAAGCATAAAACATGAACACATTTACATAAAACATGAACACAATAATAAGCATAAATGATCTCTATTAGATATAAGGGAAAATTATACCGATAATTTCTACATTTCTTTTTTCTTGTGTCATTTTGATTTCTATATTTTTAATTTACTTAATTTTAACCCTTAATTTTAGATATTGTGTCAATTTGGTCCAATTAATAATGTCATTAGTGTTTTTGTCAGAAAATAATCACTGAATAGGTTGAGGTTAACTCACTAAATTGAGTAAATTTATAATTTTGTTCTTAAAAACATGACACATGCCACTCATATACATATTTTTCATAGAAAAATGCTAAGAGTTGTAATCAATTGGATCAAAGTCATAAATTTGTAATCAAAATCGAGCCAATTGAAATTAAAAGGACAAAAATGACACAAAGCCAAAGTATAAGGATTATTATTGTAATTTGCCCTAGGTTTAACAAGTAGCTAGCTACATTTTAATTCATTGCTTATTAGCTTTGCAAATAAAACTACGATAAATAAATTAGAGAGTTATGGTGGTTTGAATAATTAAATTTTCTATGTGCATGTAGATTTGACTCGATTGTGATCCTCCAAATTCCAAAATTGTAATGGAAGATTTCCATTGCATTATCCAATGATTTGTAATGATTCTTTTTAAATTTAAAATATTAATAAATTCTCATAATTATTTCACAACCCTTAGATAATATAATGGAACATCTTCCATTACAACCATAGAATGGAAATGATCTGTCACGACCCAAACCCACCCCTATAGGTTTAGTGTCGTAACCGACCAGTAATCCTAAGATTACTGAAGGCCTCTGAGACAGAAATCAAATATAAGGGGCTAGCGGAAGCAAATATAAAAAATACAAAGTCCATTAAGCTGTGCAGACATATATATGACAAAACATTTAAACTTATATTTACATATATTATGACATCATTCTAGCGTCATCACATGTATAGATAAACAAAAAAGGACTTAGCCCTATATACAGAGTAACCAAAAGTTTGTCCAAACAAAACAGAAGAAACTTAAACTTAATCTTGTACACATAACCTTAACCACTTGTACACTTCGGAACCTCCACGAGGCACACAGGTTGGCTTGACACAACTAATCTCCAGGCAAGCACCTTTAGGCCTGGTCACCCACCTGATCACCTATATATATAGTATAAAAAATGAGTTGGAGCCTAGTGAATAGCAGCAGAACAAAGCTTTTACGAATGATGCCCATAACAAATTTAGAAATTAGAATTAAGATAAAAAATAGATTCATATACATATTCATATTTTGTAAACTGTCATGCATGATACATTCATTAGCTAATAGATTAGATTGGTTATAACGACCCACATGCAGAGTAGTTGGTCATATTGACCCATATTCACACATGAGATGGTTATTAAGACCCACGCGCAAATCATTTAGGTGATTATGCATAATTAGTTCCATGAATAGAACCCACATGAAACCCTGGTACCAAGTAACAGATAACAGATATCACATGAATCATATGAAGCTAAGGATGCCACGATTACATTTTAGAAGATTGGACTATCATTCATGATTCACAAAATAGCATTTCAGAAAATAGATCTTATCATTGCATTTAAAAAATACTTATAATCAAACAGAACTTTACGGAGTTGTTACTCACAAATAGCCCTAAAAACAGAACAGATAGCTTAGACAAATTGGACTGATCAGGCGGGCGATAGCGCATGACCTACACAAACAAGTGACAGATACACATTGAAATACATGCTCGGTAAACACTTGACTTGTTACAATTATTTCTAGGTGTGTTCCTAATTCTTATCATCATTGTTATAGCTCAATCATGGCTGAGGAATGCCTAGGATGTCATGAGGATGCCAAAATGCACTTTAAAAATGTAACGCCCCAAAATAATTACAATATACCATCTCATAACAACTAATGAATAGTAAAATAATTGAATTGATAAGCTTTCATTAATCAGAGTATGATATATACAAAAGGGAATACATGCGATATACATTCATAAAAAGTACATCTTGAATCTACAACATATATTACAAGATAGTGAAAAGAAATGAAAGCTAAACAGATAATCATATGCCTTAAAGGCTTACATCTTTCCAAGTTAATGCTTGGGTACATCAAAAGTGAGTCTTCAGCTCAATACAGATAAAGCCCTTGGCTTGTACAAAATTAACTACAAAAAAATACAACACTGAGCCTTTAGCTCCATAGTCCTCCTAAGCTAAATTTTTGGTCGCCAATTCCACAAGTTTTGACGACTAAATTTTTTTTAGTTTACAAATTTGGTCGCCAAAAGTGTATTTTGTTGTAGTGTCACTAGCACCTGAAAATGTTTTTCCCACATAGAATGAGTCAAAGCCCAGTAGAAATACTATAACACAATGTATAAATCTTAACAAAGTCATAGGTTTTATGCATATGCAATGCTCATGCCAAAATGTTTCACTTTTCCTTTCAAAAACCATACCATGCCAAGTTTATATCACAATTCTCAAAATCATGCCCTTTATAGAAAACAGGGGGAAATCTCGAACCAGTACAACCTTTCATGGATATTTTGTCCGTGGGAAACCGTCAAAGGATAACAGTCTCCTCCTACAGTCGGTATAGCTCTTTTGACGACTCTAAGCTGTGACCAACCTCTTAAAGATAAGTGTAACTTTCTCTGTCGTTTTCCGGACCAACTTTGGACCCAACTGTAGACACCCCGTTTTTCACCATCCTCAAAACTTGGACGTCATCACTTGTGCATTTGATGATTATGGTTGCATGTGTTCATTTTGAGTGCCCGAATTCCTCAGCGGAACGCCCTATCTTTGAGCCTTTAGACCTTGTCCTTTCTGTGCCTTGTTTTGGATCAAAACTTGGCGCCTGGAACTTTTGGTGACCTGTCAGCCACCACCAGAGGCTGTCGGCCATGGCCCTTGGTTGTCGGCCATTGGTATGGCCAGTTGGCCACCAGTGGTGGCCGGTCGGCTACCAGTCTCTTTTTCCAGATATTTGTTAATAGCTGTGCCAGCTGTTAACACATTAAGCTGCATCTCCCTACTCGTGTATGGAGGGCTACACGTGTATGGTAGGATGTTTCTAAGCTCAAGGCTTGTTTTTCTATATATTGGGGGGCTCCTCCCCCATTTTTTTAAGGGTTAGAAAATTTAGAGCAAAAATCTCATTCTTTTTCTAGATTTCTCTCTCTCTCTCTTATAATTTTGTGCCTAATTGTTGTTTTCACTGCACTTTTGCATACACATCCTAAATCAAATCCTCTTACCTTTGAGCTGAGGTTACTTGGGGTCTTCTTGGAGCTCTTGAAGGTGGTTCTAGCTTGGTTTTGTGTCTAGAATTGCCCTTTGCTTCAAAAGATAGGTTATTTGCCTTGTGTACTTTGTTTTGCAAGCTTGTTTTACCATCTTTTCTTACTATTTTGGGGCTGGTTTTGAACTGAGAAAAACTCTATTTTTGTGGTCTAAAAGTGCTGGTTGAGCCTTTTTTTTAGTTAGGGAGTGGTCCACCCTTCTTGCTTATTAGTTTGTAAAGCTTTTGTGCCTTTCTTCATCACTTTCAAATCAACTTTTTTGGGCTTTTAACCATTGAATTTTAGAGATTTTTTAGTGACCAAAAACTTATTTTGTGGTCCAAATTGGGAGGGGTTAGCCTCCCCTCCTTATGTCTTGTTTGCATGCCTAGTTAGCTTCACATGTTAGCATGTTTTTCTAGCTTAACTTAGCTCAAGTTCAGCATGTTTTAGCCTCTAAAATAACTTGTTTTAGCTCTGTTTTGGGCTGCTTAGTTTGTTTGAGTCTTGTTTTGGATAGTTGTAGTGTAACCCCTTTCACTAGCTTAGTGTTTTAAGGCTTTAACTATTATTGGTGTGCGTTGATTGCATGTTTTAGTGCTTTTTCTACTTTGATTTTAGCACTTATAGTCTCTGTAATCTCCCTTATTTCTTCACCTTTTGGTTTTGCTTTGAAAGTGGTTTCAAACCACTTGTTTGCCTAAGTGTGAAATGGAGGTGCTACACCTAATGGTTTAATCCCTTAGGGGGTTCATTACCAATAGTGTAATGCCTCTTTCATGCCCAAAGTAACTTGTGCTTTGAGCCCTCCTTCCATTAAAGGACACTCACTAATGAACTTAATGGATTAATGAATGATTTGGTAATTAAAATGAGTAAACAAAATTGACAAGTAAAAGTGGCAAGATAAGCATCTCTTTGTGTTGCATTGCATGTGTTCAAATCGGACATTAATTTGAACACAAGGAAAACGGAACATTTCATACTCAAAGTGAAGAAATGTGCCACTTTCTTTGGTCTCCATCGCCCTTGATCATGCATGATAGGGTGATGGTCATTTAAATCTTGTTCTTGCATTTATTAAGCTTGCACAATTGGTTTCACAAGCCATCATGCAATGAAATTGCTTGATTGATGGTTTGTGAACCCAAATTTTGTCCCTCCTTTGATTTTCCCATGAAAAAGAGAGGCAAAGTGTGCAAACAACCCTTGAGAATGCATTGTTTTGCTCTATTTTGCTCTCTGTTACAGGAAGGAAGTTCAGGACAGCAGTGGCTAATAGCCACCACCAATGGCCGACCAGCCACCACCAGTAGCCGACTGGCCACCATTGGTAGCCGACCGGCCCCCTGTCAGCCATCAATGAAATTTGCACAGTGTGTTGGTAAGGTGGAGCATAGGTGTTCTACAAGTGGACAGCTTTGTTGGTGTTCATATATACAAACAGAGGCTTTCAGCAGCAAGGCAGTGGCTTTTCGGGTGGAAACCAAACACGTGCATGAGCCTCCCTTGTATTTTCAAGCGCTTAAATATGTAGCTTAAATACGTGTTGTTTAATTAGTTGTAACTAATTAAGAGTTGTAAATAATTAGTTAGTTTAACTAATTATTCGATTTCGGTTTGTAATAATTAGTTAACTAGAATAGTTAATTAGTTTCGGTGTGTAATAATTAGTTAGCTTAATTAGCGTAGCTAGTTGGTTAACTTATTCATTCGGACCCTCTTTCGTGAGAGCGTAATGTTGTAATAAGCGTGCATGCGTATGAGTATGTTTTCCAACCCCACGTCTTTCTCCCTTTTGCTTAACCGCTTTTGATGGTTAGATTAGGGTCACGTTTCAATTAGCATACCTTATGCTTGCATCCATTCATCTTGTTTTGCATGAACCGAGGCTCGGCACATCATTCAAACTGCATTGTCGTTTCAATAATTCTTTGAATACGTGTTTAATGGCATGTTGTTCAAATCAATCCATATGCCATATTAGTAACCGAGCCTATTAATTGCATATTGCATGTGCTGCATTAGGCATCTTGTATCATTAGGAATCATGCATATTTTTCTAACTCATATCTTCCTAGCTTGGAGTACTAGGTGAGTTTTTATGCTTTAGCATACTTCCATGAATGTGAATGTTGCCATGATTAGCATGCTTTCCATGAAGCTATGTGCTTAAATGCTTAACTGCTTAAATGTGGATGAAGACTTGTTGTTTGAATTGGAACGATTCAACGAATATAAGTCTTAAGCCCTCTTTGTTGAGTGGCAAATCATGTTTTAAGCCCACTATGTTTGGTGGCAAATTCGCAAACTTTAAGCCCACTTGAGGTGGCAAATTCAAACCATTTTCACAAACTAACATGAGTTAAATTGTTCCAAATTGAGCAAACTAGTCTATACTTGCTTGTGCGCGTCACATAGTAAAGCTAGTTTAATAATCAACAAGAGCACATAATGTTTATAAAAAATCATATCATGATTAGTAGAGGCCGATCTTTGATCGGGTGAGCGGGGGTGCTCAGTTCATGACCTTTCCCCTTCGTACCTAAGTTCTCGAGCCAAGACAATTTTGGTGATGATGGACACGTGGCTTTCGGCACGAGTCAGGGTTTCCTAAATTTTCCCAAAACAAGAAATATTTAGGTGGCGACTCTGTATCTGGCAAAGCAATCTAATTTTGGCATTATTTGATTTAAAATCGATTTTCCAGATTTGAACTCTTTGGTGTTTATTAGTTTCACATAGCACTTATGAGATTAGATTCAGAACCACGGGAGTCCGAACTGTAGGGATTTTCTTTCGAACCTTCCGAAAGGAGGTGCAAAAGAGCTGAGCTATAGTTTCTAGCGACTCTGTTGGGGATTTAGAGAACTTGACTCGAACTCATGATCTGTTATTTTATTTACACTTATGTGTTTCTTTGCATTTGCATTTGCATCATTGCGCCTAAGTCACAGTGTTTGCCATCTGCTATTCCTGAACGGTTGCCGGATGCTCGCTTGGAAAAGCTTGCCAAAAGGCTGACCGGTTGCGGGCTCTGCCACGATAGGAACACTACCCTTGGATCTGGACTACCGCTGTACCGTTTGATCCTCCTTTCACTTCTCGGTGTTAGGTGTGAGAGGTATATTAGGTAGTCTTGCTGAGGTACTCTTTTTGACTAATCGGCTTAGTTGCATATCAGAAACCATAGAGACTGTTCCAAACTAAGACATGTTGCTTACCCGAATGCAGGAATTGTGTGAAGCCACTTGTTGTGCATAGTGAAACCTTAGCTCTTAACGAAACTAGGACAGGGTAACCCTATCCCACCAAAGGGGTATTTTGGCTCTCACTTGCTTGATATGTGCTTTTAGAGTGAAACTTTGCAGAAATGTATGTATCAGTTGCAAGTCTGGGTATCAGTTTTTGGGAGGCAGAATTCAGCTTTGAGCATGGTTCAACAGCTTTGATTACATTAGTGTACTGATTAGAATCTGAGCAGAGGGGCTGTGTGGTTTGTATTTTTGTTTTCTTTTTGCTTTATTTCTTTTTTGCAAGGTAGTTTTTCATTATTGCTTCAGATGATTCTGTTACCCCCTAAGCACTCTGGATTTGTAGATCCGGGGATCTTGTTAGGGGGCAGCCAGTGATTGTCTCACTCCCACCGATTACCAAATGGAGGAGGATCAGGCAGAATTCACCAATCCAGCAGTCACCTTTTATTTCGCCTGCGCCCAGTTAGGCCCAGTCTTCTACTTCTACTCTAGAAGGAGAGTATTCACCAGTTCTGACAACTTAACATCCCCTAATCAGCATGGAAGATATACTTCGTCAGCTCCAGCAGACTATTGAGACTATGCAGCTAGATGCTGCCCACCAAGCTGAGACCACAGCTCGCCAAGCCGAGATCGTAGCCCACCAAGCAGAAGTGATAGAAAGGCTTCAACAAAAGCAACCACAGCCGATAGTAGCCTCTGTATCCCAAGCACCCCCAGTAGGAATTCTAGCACCCGAAGTCACAATCAATGTCCAAGAGAGTATGGGCATCCCGGCAGATCTGATCCCACCTCAGACCTCCAAGGCACCAGTTCACTAAATGGAGGCGCCGTTTGAATTTGAGGTTAACCCCATTGCATTGAAAGTCAACAAGCTAGAAAAGCTCTTCAAATGGGCGCAGGGTATGAATTCAATCCATGATATTGAGGACGGATATAATGACTTGGCAATGACTGTGCCAGATAAATTCAAGATACCACATATAGACCGGTTCGACGGCTCCGGAGATCCTATGGTCCATTTATGGTTATTCTCTGACATCCTACGACCAATGGGTCCGACCAAACTACAGAAGTTGTCACTTTTTGGCCGGACCCTGTCGGGTATAGTGCCCATTTGGTATGCCAAGCTTGAAGACTCTGTGAAGAGAAGCAGGGAGGAAATGGCCGAGGCCTTCATCGCGCAGTACTCCTACAATACCCAAATCGAGGTCACTACTCGTGATCTTGAAGCGAACCATTAGGAGTTGAAGGAGGGTTTCTCAGATTCTGTGACCTAATGGAGGGCTAAGGCCTCTGTGATGACTATTTGACCATCTGAAAAGGACCAAATTAGAATGGTGGTCCGTAACTTGCAAGGAAGATTATTACAGAAAATGATAGTCTTGCCTTTGTTTACATTTGCTGAGCTCCATGAAATAGGAGTTCAAATTAAGGATGCGATGAAGTAGGGGCTGATAGACCATGAGAAGGAATAGCCTAAAAGATCCTTTACACGCAACTCTAATGCAGCCATGACTGGTGGCACCTCTGCATGGCCTTCGGATGTGAGCATGGTCACCACCACACCCAAAACTGCTACTCTTTTTGTTGGTACATCCAATACAACTTCACAAACCTTGAGCCATCAAGCCCGAAACCAAAGGGTCTTCACACCGCTCTACATGACTTTGTTCAAAGCCTTAGGGGTCCTAATAAAAAAAAAAGACATCTTAAGCCGTTAGAACAATGGCCACTACCAGATCCTCTCCCTTTGAAACACAACTCAGCTAAATACTTGATTTTCACCAATAACATGGTCATGATACTGATCAGTGCTTCAGACTGCGTCATGAGATTTAAGATCTCATTAACAATAAAGTGATAGCACCTCCTAAAAAACCCAACATCATTACAAATCCTCTCCCACCACATAATCAAGTCCCTCCACCTCGACATATAAACCTCATTCATACACTGGCCGTCCCTTATGACCCCAGTATATACATCACCCCTTCTCACCTACCTAAGTCGGCGTTGTTCATCCCTAAGAGCACAGACTTGTGCATGATGAGCGCGTCTTCACTCCAACCTAAACCTGTGTTGGTGACAGTGGAAGATAAAGGGAGGTCAGCCTTGGTGAAGAATATTAGTCTGTTGCCCAAGGGCTTTGAGGACTTATCTGAAGGGACATACGACCTGAGCTGCTATGTTGTGCCAATCAATTAAGCTAAGCCGGAAGTGGTGTTGCCCACTGGGATGGGGGTCAGTGTAGTTCGAGAAGATGGACTAAGTCAGGGATTAGATAATCTAACCAACCTGGAGGAGGACATAAACAATTTATAGTTCTTTGATGAGCAAGATCAGGGGGACGTGCACATTGATTGGTTTGATCTTAACGGGTCGATAGACAATTCTGGTTGGCTAGGTGATGAACCCGATATAGATGAGGGAACTGAATTGAAGCTGGAAGAATAGAAAGCGGGAACCGTTGCAATGGCTAGAATGGCCGATGGGAAGGGTAAACTGCCAAAAAACACCGGTGAAGAACAATTGGCTCAGGAACTGGGCATTGTTAGTACTGTACATACAGAGCAAGAAGCCGCGCTGGAGCGGTTTGGGCAAGAAATGAGTGGAAGTGATCGGAAAACTAGAATAGCTCAACGCCCCGCGGGGAATGTTTTTGTTGAGAGAACACTTAGACTGGAACCAGACAATTGCTTGTTGGTTGCCGGAGGTATATGGTGGGAAGATGATGATCTACATCTTGCCCACATTGATGAGGATTGGGGTGAAGGCCTTCCTGACAATACCTGGTATGTGGAAGAATTCGACCACATGACAAGAAGTGGTCGATATTTCCAACCACCGCATCTGGACCAACCCGAAGCCTCTGGAAAGGATAAAAAGGTAGAGAAATAGAAAGAAAAGCAGTTAGAGGAAGAGGCTGTGCTGAAATAGTAAGGATAAAAAGGTAGAGAAATAGAAAGAAAAGCAGTTAGAGGAAGAGGCTTGCTGAAATAGTTGAAGAAGATTCAAGCTAACATATCTATCTGGGGGTTGCTTATGACTTCGCGAGTGCACAGACAGGCTGTATTGACAACGATGGATAAAGCGAAGTTGTCCATCGACACCACCCCAGAACAACTGGTGTGATTAGTCTTCTCAGGAGGCGCTGCGCCGACTTTGACCTTTTCAGACAAGGAACTGTCACCGGAAGGCTCTGCACACAACAAGCCTTTATACATATCCGTAGAGTGCCGAGAAAAGTGGATACCAGTGGTATTGGTCGACACCGGGTTAGCAATCAACGTTTGTCCTTGTTGTACGACTTATGATATTGGTTTGAAACCGGCCGATTTTGTGCCTATAGCCCAGGTGATTCGGGCATATGACAATACAAGAAGAGAGGTGATGGGAACAGTGCAGATTAGAATAAGAAGTCGGCCCAGCTCAACAGGACATCGAGTTCCATGTCTTGGAAGTTCCGGCCATTTTCAACTTACTACTTGGGCGACCCTGGCTACACCAAGTGAAAGCTGTCTCTTCCACCCTTCACCAAATGCTGAAGTACCCCCATGGGAAAGAGGTAGCTATAGTCTTCGGGAATTCGTCTATACATCCTCTGCCAGAGGTCACTACGCCTATGCTGGAGATTGTGCATGGCGAAGAGGATGTCTTCCTTTCGGGGTTTACCTTGGCTAAGGCCCGAGTAGTACAGAATATCCGGGCCATCGATGAGGGCTTGTATGTCAGCGCCTAATCTGTGTACTTCATGAACAAACTCCAACACATACTAGGAATGAGATTAGGAAGAAGCAGCCAGAAAGGCATCACTGCATTGGCCGACGTACCACATAACCTTCATGCCTTTGGTCTTGGCTATACGCCTACCAAAGAGGACTAGGTGAGGAAAGGGAAAGAAATGGCCGGAAAAGCCAGAGCTAAGCAGACTGAAAGTCCCTCGCTTGGCAGCTGGAGGAGGGCTACCTGTCTAGCAGTTTTGAGTCAGGTAATGAACTAGAATCTGATTCCACAAAGTCTATGCAGTCGAAATCAGATTCCGGTTCTTTTGAGCCTGGGTCCAGTATTTCTGGGGTTGATAACCGGGATGCCGAGGTTTTGTCCAGGTCATCTTTTTCCTTTTCCTTTGAGTCGATTGTAACCGAGGAACTGGATGAGCTGGATCTTTTGAATAAGAATGCCACCACAAATTTTGAGCACTTTTCTGTGCCTATTGTTTATTGCATTGATCATGATTTTCAAAATTTTGATGAAAATGATGAGGAAGGAATTTCTTTGGTTTTGAAACATTTGATTAATCGAGAGGAGGAGAGGTTTGTAAAACCCTTTGTTGATGAAATCATTCCAATTAATGTGGGTACTGAGAAGGATCCATGTTTGGTCCAGATCGGGTCCACGTTGTCTTCGGAGGAGTGCGAGCGCTTAGTCACTTTATTAAAATATTTCAAAGATGTTTTCGCGTGGTCCTACGAAGACATGCCTGGAATCGATCTTGAGATTGTACAGCATCAGATCCCTCTTGACCCCAAGGCCCGACCCATTAAGCAAAAGTTGCGGAGAATACACCTAGATATGGGCTTTGAAGATTAAGGAGGAGGTCACCAAGCAGATAGACGCAGGGCTCTTGCTAGTATCTAAGTATCCAACTTGGTTGGTCAACATTGTTCTAGTGCCAAAGAAAGATGGCAGAATTCGAATGTGTGTGGATTTCAGAGATCTGAATAAGGCCAGTCCGAAGGATAACTTTTCTCTACCGTACATTGATGAATTGGTAGACTTCACCACAGGCCATGCGTTGCTCTCCTTCATGGATGGATTTTTCGAGTATAACCAGATTCTGATGGCACCCGAGGACAGAGAGAAAACTGCCTTCACTACGCCGTAGGGAACTGACTGCTATAGGGTAATGTCGTTAGGGATGAAGAATGCTGGGGCTACCTATCAACAGGTTGTAACCACTATTCTACATTATATGATCCATAAAGAGGTGGAGGTGTACGTGGAAGACATGATTGTCAAGTCCAAGGAAAGAGAGGGCCACTACACCGCCTTGAAAAAATTCTTTCAACAGATCAGAGAATACCAGTTGAGGTTGAATCCACAGAAGTGTACTTTCGGCGTAGCGGTAGGGAAAATGCTGAGTTTCTTGATTACACAGAGGGGCATCGAGGTAGATCCTTCCAAAATCAAGGCCATCCTAGAAATGCCACCACCAAGAACTAAAAAGAAGGTGCGAGGCTTTCTGGGTAAAGTGCAATTCATAAGACGGTTTATTTCAAAATTAACTTTGACTTGTGAACCACTATTTGGTCTCCTGAAGAAAGGAAATAAATTCCGATGGGACGACCGATGTCAATTCGCTTTCAAGCAGTTCAAGCAATACCTCTAGAATCCACCTGTGTTGTCGCCGCCAGAATCGGAGAAGCCCTTGATTCTGTATCTGTCAGTAATAGATACAATGATGGGATGCGTGCTTGCTCAGGAATCTGAGGATAGGGTGGAGAAAACCATCTATTACCTGAGCAAGAAAATGCTGGATTACGAGACCCGCTATACTTCGCTGGAGAAAGCTTGCTTAGCCTTGGTATGGGCTACCAAGAAGTTGAGGCACTACCTGTTAGCTCACTTCATAATTTTGGTTTCGAGATTAGATCCCATCAAATATCTCTTTGAGAAGCCAGCATTTACTGGTAGGCTAGCTCATTGGTTGCTTCTCCTCTCCGAATTTGATTTAAAGTATGTTACCCGCAAGTCTGTTAAGGGGAGAGCGGTAACAGAGTTCCTGGCAGTTCACCCAGTGTAAGGGGATGAAGCGGTAGAATACCTGTTCCCAGATGAATCTATTCTGTAAGTCAAGGAAGAGATTGGGACAATATACTTTGACGGAGCGTCTAATCAGTACGATTATGGGATAGGGGTGTTGCTGATAGCACCAGACAATTCCCATATACCCTTAGCCTTCAAACTCTGGTTCAAGGTATCTAACAACGAAGCAGAATACGAGGCGTGTATCGCTGGTCTGGAAGCTACCTTGGAACTAGGGGCAAAAAGGTTGGACGTCATTGGGGACTCAAACTTGGTTGTGTCTCAAGCAAAAGGAGACTGGAATGTTAAAGAAGAAAAGATGAAGATCTATCACCAGACCTTGGACATTCTGATTCCTAGGTTTGAGAAGCTAACCTTCACGCATTTACTAAGAGAGAACAACAGGTTCGCTGACACCTTATCAACTCTATCTTCCATGATAGACATCCCGTTTGGAGTCCGGATGCGTTCGATCATTATTGAGCAGAGATATACGTCAGCCTACGAGTCTATCGCCGCAATAGATGAAGTTCAAGATCAAGAACCCTTGGTACTATGATATTTGGAACTTCTTAGAAAAAGAGGTTTATCCACTAGGGGTAAATACCAAACTGGTGGATGGCCGTTCAATTTATCATCTGCGGAGGTAAACTGTACAAGAGGGGTCATCTGGGAATGCACGAGCTGTGTGTTGACGCAGAAGAGTCAAAGCGCCTAATGGAGGCCATCCATGGGGGAGAGTGTGGAGCGCACATGAACGAAGTAATGTTAGCCCGGAAGATTCTCAGGCAAGGTTACTACTAGTCTACCATGGAGGAGGATTGTATTGGCTTTGTCCGGTGATGCCACAAATGCCAAATTTATGCCAATCACATGAATATCCTACTGTCGAAGCTGTACAACATGACTTCACCATGGCCTTTCTTAGTCTAGGGAATCGACGTCATTGGGGCACTTACACTGAAAGGGTCTAATGGGCATGAATACATTCTGGTGGCAATTGATTACTTCACAAAGTGGGTGGAAGCTTAGTCTTATGCAGTGTTGCAAGCAGCGCATGTGGCTAAGTTCATCCGAAATGACATCATTTGCCGATATGGAGTCACGAACGAGATCATTTCAGATAATGGCTCCTATTTCAAGAAATAAGTGATCAACTTGTTCGAGAAATACAACATGGCTTTTTATAAGTCATCCATATACCAGCCACAAACCAACAGAGCTGTTCAGGCCGCCAACAAGAACATCAAGCACATTTTGAAAAACATGGTTGAGGCTTACAAGGACTGGCCAGACAAATTGCCATTTGCTCTCTGGGGTTATAGGACTTCAATTTGGACGTCTACTAGAGCAACTCCGTACTCTCTTGTTTATGGGATGGAATTTGTTTTGTCGATTGAAATAGAAGTTCCATCGTTACGAGTTATGGCTGAGTGCCAGATAGCAGAGGTGGATTGGCAACAGAGTAGGTTCGAAGAGCTAATGTTATTCGATGAGAGAAGGCTGAAAGCATTATACCATGTTCAGGGTTATCAACGTAGGATCGACAGGGCTTTTAACAAAAAAGTTAAGTCTCGGAATCTCGAAGCAGGGGATTTGGTGCTGAAGGACAATCGAGCTCCCATCCATGACCCTAGGGGCAAGTTCAGACCCAATTGGACTGGTCCTTACATTTTCAAAATTATTTGGTCAGGTGGAACTGTTATTCTTATGGACCTGGATGTCCTAGAATTTTCCCAACCAATTAACATGGACAAGTTGAAGAAATGTTACCCCTGAGAGGCTCGCTAGGCCGAAAACCTGGAAGGACGACCTAAGCAAAAGTTAGAGCACAAAAAATTGGAAATAAAGAAAAACTGAGCTCTCAAGGTTGAAACCCCTAAATGTTGCCTTGGCAAAAGTTAGAGCGCAAAAGGAGAGCGTTAATACTCGAGTGAACCCAAACCAAACTACGTAAGGCCTGATTCCCATATTCGAGATACATAGGCAACTTCATCCTGAAGTTCGGCCGTAAACACCTCCAACTCAATTGTCCTGTCCATGTGTTGATCGGGTCATCTTTGTCTATTCTTTATCTGAATGTTCGGTTGTGATCGCCCCTGAGAACTGGTTACAGTGCTGAGTAGTGCTATTCAGATAAAGGGCAATTTGTTGTCTTCAGATCCGGGGTTATACATCTCGAGGACAAATTCTATGCGTGTCAAGTTGTGATCTTTATCGAAAATGATTTTTGGAAAGTTCTGATAAAGGCTGATTTTTTGTTCAAATTAATCTTTTTACAACTTAGACCATTTTTGGACCAAAAAGAAAACTTTCAGTGCCCACAACTTCAATTTCATTGATTTCAATACAAAGTTCTTCATCTCTCGATACAAATCAAAATTGCTTTTATCACATTAAAAAAGAAAACTTGAAAAGTAAGATCAAAGCAAATAAACTCAGGGCATAGATGAGTAAGGTGTTCATGTGTCCCCTCCCTGTGCTTGTGGAAGCTTCTAATGCTAAAGTGGGCTCGGATTGTGCTTCATCTTCAAGCTAGGTCAGGCATTTGCCAGAAAATACGTAGTTGATACTAGGGGCAAGAGCTAGAAGTTCTCTCGTCCCCCACGCAGTGGGATATCTAGCCAATTGTGAACCTCGGATTGTGAATGAAGCTGGGTACTCTACTTCATCTTCTGGGCAAGTCTAGTCATGTCCAAACTGACGCTTGAATCGGAATAGAAAGTAGAATACACAGTGTGTCAGGCTAATCAATTGAATGCCAGGTTGCCAAGCCATACTGTAGCTCATCTCGGGCAGATCAAACCAGGGGCAACGCTAAGCAATATCAGCAGCAGACCTATTGTACATCCAATGGCACCACCACCCTTCGTTCAGGAAATCAACTAGCTGTTGGCGAAAAAAGTATGCTCGGGCTTAGTATGCAAGGCAAGAGTCCATTACCTTCAGCTTGTCCATAAGCCATATCTGGGGAGGGATGAAAAAAAAGAGAGATTAAAGAATAGAGAGATGTGTACCAAGAGAAAAGTGAGAAAAAGACTTTGAGAGAAATACTGAGTATGAATGCCAAGAGATGTGAACAACACATATTAGAAAGGGTGGGAAACATTACTTGCAGAAGTAGTGGACTCCCTGCAAATTTGTTTGTCTCCTGCCAATGGAAGGCGTCATCAAAGTCTCAGCCAATGTCAAGCTAATACAACTCTTGCCCTCTTTCAGGCCTTGGGCCACTTCAACTAGCTGAATGCTAGACCCTTCGAAACTGGGGACGAGAAGGAAATGAGCTAACATGCACAAACAAAGGGCGTGCTGTCCAAAACCTTGCCAAAGAAGGTCGCCTCGGTTGCCGGCTTCAGAAAATCGATGAATTAGATTGGGGATGTCTAGCTCTCCGTTGTGAACAAAGGATCAATTGGGTCTCGTGTAGAGTAAGCCCGTACATCCTTCCCAAAGCTTGGATGTGACCAAAACGGGGCTGAGGCAAGATTTCCTTATCACGCCGGGAGTCCATTAGCACTTGAAATTCTTCGATTGTTAGGCATATCTCTTGTCCCCCGAAGTCAAAGACGTGCGTAATTGGGTTTTAACACTTAGCTGTGACATGTAGGAACGGAAAACAAAACGGAGGACGACTCAACGAGAATAGTGCATTTATGCCGAAACCCTAGAAATTTAGTTTTTTCGAGCCATCTAAAGTTGCAATCTAATTCGAGAGTTTTTCGGCCAAGAATGGCTCTATTTGTGAAGAATTTGCAGCTGAAATGAAGAAAGTATGAGGTCTAAACCTTTTTTAGAAAATAAGGCAGTGAGTGGAAGCCAGGTGTCAACATTCTGGAGGTTCCTCACATTGATGGCCGACTAGCCACTGGTGATGGTCGACAGGCCACTTTGGTAGCCGACCGGCCACCACTGGTGGTCAACATCCTTTATTCATGGCCGATGGCTATTTTACCTGTCCTCTTGTTCACCTGTGTGCTGAGAATGCTGAAGACATGTGTTTTGTTTTTGTTCTTTATGTCTTGTGAGGTCTTGTTTTGCGCCCTTTTACCTTTAGCAAGTTTGTCGAGTTGCATTTGAGTTGTTTTGTTTTGTTTATCGAGTTGTTTTGTTCATCGAGTTGTTTATCGAGTCGTTTTGTTGTATATCAAATTGTTTTGTTGTTTATTGAGTTGTATTATTTTGATTATTTCAGTTGTTAGTCGGCTCGTTACCTGATTCAAACTGTTGTGACAATACAAGTATTTGGTTTTCAATATCAAATTCAATCTCATTTTCATGCAATGCGGTGCTCATGATGCAAAATATAACACTTTTTAAAAAGTACATTGGTTTTCATTCAAATCATAGTTGTTTTTACTAAAGTGGAGTACAAGTTTTTTTAAAAAGCAAATAAAACTCGTCTGAAGCTGTACAATATGCTAATGCTACTAACAAAAAGAAGCTAAGCAAAAACTACAGAAAATCAACGCTGGTCACCTCAGGCTCGAGAAGCCCTCTTCGTTCTCTTCCTTGGAGGAAAGGACTCTGCGGTATTGTCTCCATTGGTGCCACTGTCTAAACCAGAATCAGAGTCTACCGCTCTCCGCATCAGAGCCCTCCTTAGCACAGCACTCCTACTCTCAGAACCCGAACCAGCGTCATCGTCTCCACTCTCAGATGACTCAGCATGCTGACTCGCTGCCTCATCGGCCTCGCTAGTCTCAGCCTCATCATTGCTTAGAATGGGTTCTGAAGCGCCACTCTCATCTCGGGTGCCCCTGGCTCTGCCTCGGCTGCGTGCTGGAGCCTGTCTCTCTCTCTCTTCCCTGCCGCCGGAGGAGGCACCACTGGTACTGGTGCTGCAGTTGTCGCTGGTGCTGTCAGTATGGGTGGAACCTAAAAAGGCAGTTGTCATATGTCAGCCATAATATGCGTATCAGATGTAAGTACGATGTGCAGAATGAGCGTATGCAGGTGTCAGATACAGTGTATGAATACTATATGGAGGTGCAGTGTATCAGTGTAGCGTGGGGAAATTCTCATTTTAGTTTCAGCGTGTCAGCAGAAATTTGATGACTAGAATGTAAGAAAACTGAAGAAATGACCTGAATGCCGTGGAAGTAGCAATGCCTCCCTCGTCAATATCATACCCTCGAATGAGGCTAATAGCTCCAGTAGATCCTCGGTGTATCCTGGGGGTGCCTGCAAATGCATTGGGAATGATCAATGTCCAGAAAGAACAAATATCAGAAAGAGATGAGAAAACTAAAAATGTAGTACATACCGGGGGTGCATCATGAGCTCTGACATATCTATGCCCCGCTGCGGCAGGCTCAATCAGAATTTGATATGCCTCCCTAGTATACCGCCAACAGGTGAGAGCAGTAGGCAGCTTCGGCCAGCGAGTCCTCTGCTTCGCCTGAGAAGCCCCTCTCCCACGGGCCTTGGCTACCCTAGTCGCTGTAGACACCCCATTTTTGACCGTCCTCAAGACTTGGACGTCACCGTTTGAACACTCGGTGATCATCCATGTTTGTGTTCGTTTGGAGTTCCCGGAGGTCTCGGCTACGCGTCTTGCCTCAGGATCTCTGAACTTGACCATTTTGTGTCTGGTTTTGCACTAAACACTTGTGTTTTGCCTTGGAGGGGCAGGGAATGCCTTGTGAGGCATCCCCACACACCACCGGCAGTGGCTAGAGGCCATTTTTGACCGTCCTCAAGACTTGGACGTCACCGTTTGAACACTCGGTGATCATCCATGTTTGTGTTCGTTTGGAGTTCCCGGAGGTCTCAGCTACGCGTCTTGCCTCAGGATCTCCGAACTTGATCATTTTGTGTCTGGTTTTGCACTAAACACTTGTGTTTTACCTTGGAGGGGCAGGGAATGCCTTGTGAGGCATCCCCACACACCACCGGTAGTGGCTAGAGGTCACCGGCTGGTTTTTGCTGCCATTGGCAATGTATTTTGCCGGTCGGCATTATTTGTTGCCGGTCGGCACTCCTTTTTGCCAAAATGGCATCTTTGGCCGGCCGACTACTGTGCATCTGCTTTTTCAGATATTTTATCACAGCTATCTTGCTTTTGGCTCCCCTCCATACACGTGTATGGAGGGATCTCTCTCTTTAGAAGCTTGTCTTGTAAGCTTTACAAGACAAAAGGCTCTATAAGAGAAAGCCTTCTCTCTTGGCTTGAGGGTTAGACACTTGAGACACTTGAGATATTTTAGAGAGCTTAGACAGCCATAATGTCAAATGAATGCACAAAAAACACATAAAGTGCCTTAACCTCTATCATGCATGATCAGATGGTCGTGATCGAGAATTGAGGCACGTTCATCACTTCAATGTATGAAACTGTCTCGTTCCTCTGTTTAGATGACACCCTATCCAAACACAATGCAATGCAAGACATGCACAAACAAATGCAATGCAACAAGCATGCAACAACATGCAACAATATGCAAAACAACAATGCAATGGTGAGGGCCAAATGCACTATTCAATGGACCAAACCAATCAAACAAGCCTCGTGCATGCCAATACAATGGCCAAAAACATGCTGAAAATGAGGTCCAAGAAAGCATGCACACATATTGATTCGCAAACAAGGCATGGAAAAACAACTCAAGCACAATGAAAGAGTGGAATATGTGCGAGTGTGACGATGAAATAGGTTCTGAAATCATGCAAGGAATGATGCAATCATGCACATGACACAAGCATAGCATGCTAAAAGGCTCAAAGCTAAGACTAGCAAAGAGGCATGCACCATGGCCATAACAAGCAATCCCAAAGGGCCAAGGTGACTTGAAACAGTCCCAAAGCAGGTCAAACACGACCCAAAACATGCTTGAACAAGCCAACACAAGCTAGAATTAAATGCATGAAGCATGGAGCATACTAGCCAACAAAGAGGATTACACTACACCACCAAAACCAAGCATGAGATGACTTCACCCACTAAAATCAGATTATGGCATGTCAAAAGAGGACCAAAAAACCCACTAAGATGGCATTCTAAAAGCGTAGGCAATAAGGCATCATATGGACTCACACTTAAGGCATAAATCATGACTCACCAAAAGCATGAAATAGTGAAGCATAAGAGAGTATGGCCACACTATACATACTGAAATCATGGTTGAAATGAGACCAAAGCACGCAAACACCTCAATAAGCCATACTAGAGGCCATGAAATTCAAAGCTAACAAGCAAGAATGCATATGGCTACACAAAGCATGGCATGCATGACCAAAACAAATCAAACAGAGCTAAGCATGTAAAACATGAGGAAAACTTCTTGGAGTTGAGCCAAAAACATGCTAGAATGATAGCCAAAAGCATGATGCATTTTAGGGTAGTGAATGGATTTGCATTACAAGTGCAAGGAGCATGCATGATATGGTCAAACCAACCAAAACAGTGTATATCATTGGAAAAACAAGGCCTGAGCATGTTGAAATAGAGCCACAAAGAGGTAACAAAAAACATGCCAACTTGGTAGCCATCAACATAAGCATTCAAGAGAAGAGGAGGAGGGACAACCCCCTCCTATTTAAGGCTTCAAGACACTTTCTACCATTGAAATCCACTGGATTTCAGTGGCTAAAAGGCCAAAATGAGATGATCTCGAAGGCCTAAAGAGGTGGCTCAAAACCAGGCAAAGTAAGGCACAAGGAGGGGGTATAACCACCTCCCAACACCAAAGAGGCCTTAAACAAAACATGTTAAGCACTTCAAAAACAAAACTTTTTTCAGTGAAAGCAAGGCCGAAAACAATATGTAAGGATGGCCATATGGGTATACAAACAAAGGCTTAAAAGGGAATACACTCACGCTTGAAGCACAACTTTGAAACCAACAGCTTCTGAGGCAAAAAACCAACTTTCAGAGCTCAAATAACACTCCCAAGAATCTCAGCTCAAAGATTGTGGTGTGTTGCTAGGTGTTGTAGGGCAAAAATGAAGACAAAACACACTTTAGAGCACAAACTCACACAAATATATATATATAGAGAGAGAGTATAATATATCTTGTTTATTAAATCTCAGAACCTCTGAAAAGGAGAGGGGTCTCCCTTCTTATAGAAATCAAGTCCCAAGCTTGTTAAACAAGCTAGAACTTGTTTGAAATCCATCCATACACGTGTATGGAGGATACACCCAGTGACCAACAGTTGGCACCGCTAGAAGAAAATATCTGCAAAAGCAAATAAAAAGGCCTCAGCCAAAAGATATGGCCGATAGTCCAAAAAGAGTGCCGATCGGCCAAAAAGAGTGCCGATCGACCATCACTGATGGCCGATGACAAGAAAACATGGCTGATAAGCACAAGGCTTGGCAGATGGGTTGTAGGGCTGGCCAACAAGCCATCATCTTCCCTCGAGAACAAACCACAAGTCTTGGTCACAACTATGCACAAAACAAACAAGTTGAGAGTTCTAAGGGAAGGCAGCAGCCGAGACCTTCAGGAAATTCAAAACGAAACACGAGCATGGATGATCACGAGTGTTCAAACGATGACGTCCAAGTCTTGAGGACAGTAAAAAATGGGGTGTCTACACATCCTCGGACGTATATTCTGCCTGTAGAGGCATTAGGCACTCCACTGATTTTGCTACTGACGCGCTAACAGATCTCCTACTGAGGAGCCAGATTCCTATCTTTCAGCCATTGCCGTTGAGGTACAAACTCTACTCACTTGCACATCTGATGTTCTTTACTTGCATTTCTTGCGTTGTCTCTTATCTGACTATACTTTCATCACTGCCACCGCATTTGTTTTGCATTTCCTTTTATCTAACTGTATTTACACTAGTTCACCTGCCTCGGCCACAGGGTGACTCTCGCGCATACAGGGCTATGGGCCACGACGACTAGAGATTGGTGATGAGCTCCTCGCAAGAGTATAAGACATTATTGACAAGGTTGCTTCGACCTATTCTGTTCTCAGATTGACACCACTTATAACGAGCTGTCCACTTCTTGGAGCACTAGTGGAGAGATTGTGGGACACCACCAACTCTCTCCACCTTTCCACTGCCGGAGAGATGACGATGAATCCTTATGACTTCGCCATGATCACAGGCCTAAGCATAAGAGGGATCAATTCTCTCGATCCTGATATGGGGGAATGGAGGCTGCCTGGATTGAGCTACTTTCGAACAGTTATGGTCAAATACAGTTGGTTGAGGAGCAATTTGGGGAATTGAGCCGGAGACAGTAGAGGAGAATAGGGCAGTATGCTCGGGGTTTTCTGATGTTCCTCTTCGTACCACTCTGTTTGCGAATAAGGCGAACGCCGTAGGGTTATAGTTGCTAAGTGCATTGGTGGCCCTTCTCCGAGTGAGTTCTATAATTGGGGCGGGCCGACCTCGCCACTCTATACGGCTATATGAACTCGACCTCCCACGGGAGTGGATACTTAATTAGAGGCTGCTGGCAAGCCTGGGAGGTACACATCTCAGTTCCCTCTTATACATTTGCATTTCTGTTCAGCATTTCTTGCTTTACATCTGTTCAACACATCTACTTTCTGCTTTGCATTTTCTATATAGTTCAAATTGTATTGATCACATATCACTGCACTTTCTTCACAGCTATGGTGTATGCATACTTCCCGACTCTTACCCTAGAGCTTGCAGTGGAGGTTTCGTTGACAGTCCCCTATTCGCGGGTGTACGATGGTCAGCTTCGTCGCATGACCATGAGCCCTTTACTTTCTTCAAACATTACTTTGACACCGTAGCTGCCATGAGTAACCTAAAACACGATCATCGTTTTTGCTCTACATCTGTTCTAATTCACATATTAGCAACTAATGACGGCTAATAATCTATTCATATTCTATTTGTAGATCACATGGCAGCCATGGGCCATGATACCGACAGGGTTGAGGTCGGTACACTGTGGCCTTGGGCATCTCCTGCTATCGTATTCTACTTGAAGGTCCGGTTTGCCGAGCCGGGTACCTAGGTGAGAGAGTCGTGTGTCAGTCTCTGGGTCTGCCTGCTCCGTTCATACCGATGATGTTGCCAGAGTCCATGAGGTCAATAGACAGCCTATCTGGTGACGGGGTTATCCAGTTCATGGTGGGCTTGGAGGCAGAATACTTCCGAGGCGAGGCGATTATACGGTCTTCATTCAGACACACCTTATGACACCTCTGACAGATGTTCGTGGAGGTGAGGGGCAAAAGCTCTTACTACGAGGGCGGGGCCTAGAGCGACTGTAACACGCGCCCGAGGGGCCCCGCTACAGTTCAGACTCGATTTGTGTCACGGTTCTTAATCTGAACCAAAAGAGTCCAAATCTAGCAAATCGTTTTAAGAAAACAGATTTTAGGAAAGAAGTGCCAAACATGGACTGCTTTGCCAGAAACAGAGTCGCCACCTAAATATTTTTATGGGAGAATTTAGGAAACCCTGACTCGGTGCCGAACGCCACATGTCCATCATCACCGGAGTTATCTCGGCTCGGGAGCTTGGGTACGATCGGGGAAGGTCAGCTATGAGCACCCCCTCTCGCCCGATCCGAAGATGGCCTCTACTAACCGTGATATCCATTTTTGAAAACTTTATGTGTTCTTATTCCATTTATTAGCCTAAATTACTATGTTATGCGCACAACAAACAAGTATAGACTAGACTGCCTAATTGGAAACAAGCATTGCATATCCGTTTGTTTTGAAAGCGCTTTGGAATTTGCTACTCGCAAGTAGGCTAAAACACGGATTTCAACGAGTTTTTTCCAACTCAAACAATCCAACCTTCACCCGCAGGCATTCAAACATGAATATTCACGTAAGCATTAGCCACATGGCAAACATACTGTCATGGCCACATTCACACGCATGCGAGATGCTAAAGCATAAATACTTACATCATACTCCGTGCCAAAAACAGGAACATGTTAGCAATCAATGCATGATCCAAGTCCATGTTAAGTGCCTAATGCATCGCATACAAAATGTCACTAGAGTAGGCTCGGCTAGTCTATGAATGACATGTGAAAATGCACAACTAACACGTTATTCAATTCGAATTTGAAATACAGATGTAGTTAGAATGATGCGCCGAGCACGGTTGCATGCAAAGCAAATGTACGATGATGCAGCATTGCATTGCATAAGGTATGCTAATTTTTAAATATGCCCTAGTCTACCATCATAAGCAGGTAAATAAAAGGGAAGAAAGAAGTGGGGATTGGAAGACATACACACCACTCACACACACTTATTACAGATTGCCCTCGCGCGGAGGGACCAAATAAAATAATACAAATTAATTAACTACGCAAGCTAATTAAATATTACAAATTTCCTAATCAGCTAACAAACTAATTAAGCTAGGAAAAGCAGTAAACCGCCTCGGGAGGAGAGCCAGATGCAGCGCGGTGCTCGGGTCTTGCCCGGAATTGCGACCGCCATGCATAGTCTGCCTCTGTTTTCCCTGCTCTGCCCTCTGAAGACTACCAAAAGTCTCAAGGATGCTTCTCTGGATACCGGAATCACCACCGACTGAATAAAATTACCACCGGCAATGAATTGGGTCATCGGCACAAAATTGATCCATCGGCTGGTGATTCACTGCCGGTCGGCAATATATACTGCGCCGGTCAGCAAAGAATGCCTGCAGAACCTGCAACTCACAGCAGCAGAGGACGGAACTTGCATGGCAAATACAATTCAAACAATGTATGCACCAATCATGCCCCCTATCATGTTTGTAACTCAAAAGGACATGTGTCTCGATTCTCGGACCACCAATCACGCATTTCCATGCATGATGGCCCAAAGAATCAAGTGTGCAACTTTCATGGTCAAATGAAATGCAAACCAAACGAATGAAACCAAGGCTTAATTCCTATCACCAAGTCAAGACAACAAGGCATGCATGCAAGATGCAATGCAACCTAGGCATGAAGCTAAGGGTGCAACATGGCATGGCAAGACACTTATGTAGTATACAAGCAAACATGAGGCAATGCAAACTAATGAAAAGGAGGACTATATACATGATTTAGGCAACTCTAAAATAAGCCTAAAACAGTGGCCAAAGTGACCAAAATAAAGAACTAAACACATACACACATGCACATGTTAAAGGAGCCAACACTTAAGCATGAAAAGGCAATTCTCAAGCACACTTGAAAAGGATATCATGGACAATTAGCATGCAACATAACTCTGAAAATCATGTTAAAACATGGTGCCAAACCAAGTAACAAGTCAAGCTAAACATGCAACAAATAGCCCAAGTGCTTGAAGCAAGTCAAAGGGGCTTGAACCATGACCAAGCCAACCAAGCCTCACAAGGCTAAGAGGACTTAAAATAGGTTCAAGGCAGACCTAGACCATGCAAAGGTGACCCCCTAGATGGCATCTAAGTGGCTCAAATTCAAGGGCATGTACAATGGCAAAACATGGAACATTGCTACACAAGCTTTCAAAGCATTAAGGAGACATCCAAGGGCAAACATATAGGCATGCAAAGGGGACTGAAATGAACATGGTGGGTAGTTCCAAACCACTAAATCAATGCAAGAATGTCATGCTATACGTTCATACACTTAGGGCCAACAAGCCGGAATGCAAAGGAGCTATACTAAGCATCCAAATCCGACCCAAACAACCTAGGACAGACCTTAAACATGGCAAAATGAGCACAAAACCTTCAAAAGGCTAAGCCTAAAACATGCTGAACAAAGGCTAACAACCTAAAGCATATTAAGGCAATAACATGGCATTACATGGTAGGTATGCTAAGCATGCATGGTGTACCAAAACCAAACACAACAAGGTTATATCATGGCATAATAAGCATGGAAAATAGCCAAGATATGATCAATACACACTCTAACATGATGCTCTCTCAAGAGGCCAAAAAGGGTCCGTTTCAAGACGACAAGGAGAGGGGTGGCCCTCCCCTTTTGGAGACTTCAAGGCACCATCTCCGCCACTGAAATCCCTCAAGATTTCAGTGGTGAAGAGGCCCAAACATCAAAGTCTCGAAACTTGCACAAAATAGTACAAAATGGGGCCTTTCAAGGCCTAAAAGGGGCCAAACACCTCCAAACCAACAAAACACTCTAATGAACAATCAAGAGGGCTAAAAAATAGAACCTTTTTGTATTATTACACCAAGCTCAAAAACGATTTTAAGACAGGTAGAAATACAATGCAAGATTGGGGAATAAAGAGGCAAAATTGTTACCCTTGAAGACCCCTTCAACAATGGTGCTCCAACAGCTCCTTCTAGGTTGAAAACAGCTCCAAAACTTCAAAACCAACCTCTTAGAACCTCAGTAGCTAAGTGAAGGTAAACACTATGTGTTTGTGTGCAATAGTAAGACACAAACACAATTTAACACACACAAGAGGGAGATATAGAGATAGAAAGTGTATGGTTTCTAACCCTAGAACTCAAAACCCTAAAA
>NW_021024802.1:541918-580453 GCF_004153795.1 Camellia sinensis
CTATAACTTTTTTTTTTTTTTGGGGTGTACATATAATTAACACATAAGCCATGTCATGGTATTAGAAAGGATTTGGCTATTTTTTTTTTTTTTAAGTTGTTATTAATTTGGGAGAGCGTTTGGATTTAGTAGGTCTATTTTAGAATCGATTCCGATGATTTGAACTGTTCATTTTTTAAAACTCTTTAATTAAATATATTCACACAAAAAGTTAAGATAATTTAATATCAGTAGCTATATATTTGAAGCATATGTGTTTCAAAAAAATAGACGACAAATAAAAATAATTATCTATTTTTTATAATATAAATTTAACTTAAATATATAACAATTAATATCTAATCATCTTAATTTTTTATATAAATATTTTACCTAATAAGTCTTAAAATAAGAACGGAAATTAGATTCAAATTATGGAAATTAGATTCAAATTGCTAAAATGACTCCACGGATCACTCCTCCCTATATATTGTACCAAACCAAGCCTTTATAGTTTCGTTGCCTTTTCCTACCTTTCCACACAGTCTCTCTCCCTCTCTCTCTCTCTCTCTCTCTCTCTCTCCCTCTCTCTTTCTCCCTCTCGTACATGACCAAGTCACAGAATTCCAATTTCAAGTGTTTCTCCGGCATCCTCTGTTGCCTCCTCTGCATCAAGGTTGGATTGTTTGAGTTGGAAAAACTCGTTGAAATCCGTGTTTTAGCCTACTTGCGAGTAGCAAATTCCAAAGCGCTTTTCAAAACAAACGGATATGCAATGCTTGTTTCCAAATTAGGCAATCTAGTCTATACTTGTTTGCTGTGCGCATAACATAGTAATTCTAGGCTAATAACCGGAATAGGAATACATATTGTTTTCAAAATTGGATATCACGGTTAGTAGAGGCCGATCTTCGGATCGGACGAGAGGGGGTGCTCATAGCTGACCTTCCCCGATCGTACCCAAGCTCCCGAGCCGAGATAACTCCGGTGATGATGGACATGTGGCGTTCGGCACCGAGTCAGGGTTTCCTAAATTCTCCCATAAAAAATATTTAGGTGGCGACTCTGTATCTGGCAAAGCAGTCCATGTTTGGCACTTCTTTCCTAAAATCTGTTTTCTTAAAACGATTTGCCAAATTTGGACTCTTTGGTTCAGATTAAGAACCGTGACACAAATTGAGTCTGAACTGTAGCGGGGCCCCTCGGGCGCGTGTTACAGTCGCTCTAGGCCCCGCCCTCGTAGTAAGAGCTTTTGCCCCCTCACCTCCACGAACATCGGTCAGAGGTGTCATAAGGTGTGTCTGAATGAAGACCGTATAATCGCCCTCGCCTCGGAAGTATTCTGCCTCCAAGCCCACCATGAACTGGATAACCCCGTCAACAGATAGGCTGTCTATTGACCTCATGGACTCTGGCAACATCATCGGTATGAACGGAGCAGGCAGACCCAGAGACTGACACACGACTCTCTCACCTAGGTACCCGGCTCGGCAAACCGGACCTTCAAGTAGAATACGATAGCAGGAGATGCCCAAGGCCACAGTGTACCGACCTCAAACCCCTGTCGGTATCATGGCCCATGGCTGCCATGTGATCTACAAATAGAATATGAATAGATTATTAGCCGTCATTAGTTGCTAATATGTGAATTAGAACAGATGTAGAGCAAAAACGATGATCGTGTTTTAGGTTACCTCATGGGCAGCTACGGTGTCAAAGTAATGTTTGAAGAAAGTAAAGGGCTCATGAGTCATGCGACGAAGCTGACCATCGTACACCCGCGAATAGGGGACTGTCAACGAAACCTCCACTGCAAGCTCTAGGGTAAGAGTCGGGAAGTATGCATACACCCATAGCTGTGAAGAAAGTGCAGTGATATGTGATCAATACAATTTGAACAGATATAGAAAATGCAAAGCAGAAAATAGATGTGTTGAACAGATGTAAAGCAAGAAATGCTGAACAGAAAATGCAAAGTGTAAAGAGGGAACTGAGATGTGTACCTCCCAGGCTCGCCAGCAGCCTCTAATTAAGTATCCACTCCCGTGGGAGGTCAAGTTCATATAGCCGTATAGAGTGGCGAGGTCGGCCCCGCCCTAATTATAAAAACTCACTCGAAGAAGGGCCACCAATGCACTTAGCAACTATAACCCTACGACGTTCGCCTTATTCGCAAACAGAGTGGTACCGAAGAGGAACATCAGAAAACCCCGAGCATACTGCCCTATCTCCTCTACTGTCTCCGGCTCAATTCCCCAAAATTGCTCCTCAAACCAACTGTATTTGACCATAACTGTTCAAAAGTAGCTCAATCCAGGCAGCCTCCCATTCCCCCATATCAGGATCGAGAGAAATTGGATCCCTCTTATGCTTAGGCCTGTGATCATGGCGAAGTCATAAGGACTCATCGTCATCTCTCCGGCAGTGGAAAGGTGGAGAGAGTTGGTGGTGTCCCACCATCTCTCCACTAGTGCTCCAAGAAGTGGACAGCTCGTTATAAGTGGTGTCAATCTAGAGACAGAATAGGTCGAAGCCAACCTTGTCAATAATGTCTTATACTCTTGCGAGGAGCTCATCATACTAATCTCTAGTCGTCGTGGCCCCATAGCCCCTGTATGCGCGAGAGTCACCCTGTGGCCGAGGACAGGTGAACTAGTGTAAATACAGTTAGATGAAAAGGAAATGCAAAACAAATGCGGTGGCAGTGATGAAAGTATAGTCAGATAAGAGACAACGCAAGAAATGCAAGTAAAGAACATCAGATGTGCAAGTGAGTAGAGTTTGTACCTCAACGGCAATGGCTGAAAGATAGGAATCTGGCTCCCTCAGTAGGAGATCTGTTAGCGCGTCAGTAGCAAAATCAGTGGAGTGCCTAATGCCTCTAGCAGGCAGAATATACGTCCGAGGATGTGTAGACACCCCATTTTTTACTGTCCTCAAGACTTGGACGTCATCGTTTGAACACTCGATGATCATCCATGCTCGTGTTCGTTTTGAATTCCTGAAGGTCTCGGCTGCATGCCTTGCCTTAGAACCTCTCAACTTGTTTGTTTTGTGCATAGTTGTGGACCAAAGACTTGTGGTTTTGTTTCTGAGGGAAGATGATGGCTTGTTGGCCAGCCCTACAACCCATCTGCCAAGCCTTGTGCTTATCAGCCATGTTTTCTTGTCATCGGCCATCAGTGATGGTCGATCGGCACTCTTTTTGGCCGATCGGCACTCTTTTTGGACTATCGGCCATATCTTTTGGCTGAGGCCTTTTTATTTGCTTTTGCAGATATTTTCTTCTAGCGGTGCCAACTGTTGGTCACTGGGTGTATCCTCCATACACGTGTATGGATGGATTTCAACAAGTTCCTAGCTTGTTTAACAAGCTTGGGACTTGATTTTCTATAAGAAGGGAGACCCCTCTCCCTTTTCAGAGGTTCTGAGATTTAATATACAAGATATATATATATCTCTCTCTATATATATATATTTGTGTGAGTTTGTGCTCTAAAGTGTGTTTTGTCTTCATTTTTGCACTACAACACCTAGCAACACACCACAATCTTTGAGCTGAGATTCTTGGGAGTGTTATTTGAGCTCTGAAAGTTGGTTTTTGCCTCAGAAGCTGTTGGTTTCAAAGTTGTGCTTCAAGCGTGAGTGTATTCCCCTTTTAAGCCTTTGTTTGTATACCATATTGGCCATCCTTACATATTGTTTTCGGCCTTGCTTTCAACTGAAAAAAGTTTTGTTTTGAAGTGCTTAACATGTTTGTTTAAGGCCTCTTTGGTGTTGGGAGGTGGTATACCCCCCCTCCTTGTGCCTTACTTTGCCTGGTTTTGAGCCACCTCTTTAGGCCTTCGAGATCATCTCATTTTGGCCTTTTAGCCACTGAAATCCAGTGGATTTTCAATGGTAGAAAGTGTCTTGAAGCCTTAAATAGGAGGGGGTTGTCCCTCCTCCTCTTCTCTTGAATGCTTATGTTGATGGCTCACCAAGTTGGCATGTTTTTGTACCTCTTTGTGGCTCTATTTCAACATGCCTCAGGCCTTGTTTTTCCATGATATAACACTGTTTTGGCTTGGTTTGATCATATCATGCATGCTCCTTGCACTTGTAATGCAAATCCATTCACTACCCTAAAATGCATCATGCTTTTGGCTATCATTCTAGCATGTTTTTGGCTCAACTCCAAGAAGCTTTTCCTCATGTTATACCATGCTTAAGCTCTGTTTGATGTTGTTTTGGTCATGCATGCCATGCTTTGTGTAGCCATAGTGCATTCTTGCTTGTTAGCTTTGAATTTCATGGCCTCTAGTATGGCTTACTTGAGGTGTTTGCGTGCTTTGGTCTCATTTCAACCATGATTTCAGTATGTATAGTGTGGCCATACTCTCTTATGCTTCACTATTTCAATACTTTTGGTGAGTCATGATTTATGCCTTAAGTGTGAGTCCATATGCATGCCTTATTGCCTACGCTTTTAGAATGCCATCTCAGTGGGTTTTTTGGTCCTCTTTTGACATGCCATAACTCTGATTTTAGTGGGTGAAGTCATCTCATGCTTGGTTTTGGTGGGTGTAGTGTAATCCTCTTTGTTGGCCTAGTATGCTCCATGCTTCATGCATTTAATTCTAGCTTGTGTTGGCTATGTTCAAGCATGTTTTGGGTCTTGTTTTGACCTGCCTTGGGACTGTTTCAAGTCACCTTGGCCCTTTGGAGCTTGTTTGTTATGGCCATGGTGCATGCCTCTTTGCTAGTCTTAAGCTTTGAGCCTTTTAGCATGCTATGCTTGTGTCATGTGCATGTTTTGGCATCATTCCTTGCATGATTTCAGAACCTATTTCATCGTCACACTCGCACATATTCCACTCTTTCATTGTGCTTGAAAGTTGTTATTTCCATGCCTTGTTTGCGAATCAATATGTGTGCATGCTTTCTTGGACCTCATTTTCAGCATGTTTTTGGCCATTGTATTGGCATGCACGAGGCTTGTTTAAGATTGGTTTGGTCCATTGAATAGTGCATTACATGGCCCTCACCATTGCATTGTTGTTTGCATATTGTTGCATGTTGTTGCATGCTTGTTGCATTGCATTTGTTTGTGCATGTCTTGCATTGCATTGTGTTTGGATAGGGTGTTAATCTAAACACGAGGAACGAGGGACGTTTCATACTTGAAGTGATGAAACGTGCCTCAATTCTCGATCGCCGACCATCTTGATCATGCATGATAGAGGTTAAGGCACTTATGTGTTTTTTGTGCATTCATTTGACATTGATTTGTGCAACTCGGCCTCTTTGGCCATCATCATTGAGATGCGTGATTGATGGCTCGAGAGTCGAGCACTACACTCCTTTGAGCTTTAAACATGATAAGGAGTGTGGTCGCACACACATTTTCTTGTAAATACACTGCCATGTCTCTGTTAGTGCTCTATTGCAGCAAAAGGAGAAGTTTGCAGGAAGCAGTGGCCGATCGACCACTTTGTCTGCCGATCGGCTATCAAAATTGGTCGATAGCCTTAAACACTGGCCAATGGCCATTCCTCTTGGCCGACCACCTCTCAGCATGGTCCTAAGGTGGATCAGAATCATCTTGGAAGTTGGCACAATTTTCGGAAGTCCAAAACAATGCAAATAGAGGCATCATAAGGCCCGGTAGTGGATTTCTGAACGAAGTCGACCGAGCACGCATGCATCCCTCGTCACGAGGTCATTTCAGTGTTTTTGATAATTTAGAATAGTTATTTGTTTTGATGTGATTGTGTAACAATTAATTAGCTTGTTAGTTAGTTAATTTTGGTTTGTAATTAATTAGCTTAGCGTAGCTAGTTAGTTGATTCATTCGGACCCTCTGTCGAGACGGCGAATTTTGTAATAAGTGTGCGTGTATGTGATGCATGTCTTCCAACCCCCATTTCTTTCTCCCTTTTACTTAACCTCTTTCAATGGTTAGTTTTAGGGCATGTTTCAATTAGCATACTTATGCTTCGCATGTTTGCATCATTCATCTGTTTTGCATGCACCAAGCTCGGCGCATCATACTAATTGCATTGTATTTCAATACCAATTTGAATACAAGTATCAATTGTCGCATTCATATGCCATCTTAGAATAGCCGAGCCTATCTTAGTTTCATTTTGCATGTGTTGCATTAAGCATTCTTGACATAGCTAGGATCATGCATTGATTACTAACTAGCTTTTTTTTTAGGGTCGGAGTACTAGGTAAGCTTTTACGCTTTAGCATACTGCATGAGATGTGTATGTTTCCATGTTAGCGTGCTTGCCATGAGGCTAACTGCTTAAGTGATTAACTGCTTGAATGCCTGTGGGTGAAGGCTTGATTGCTTGGATTGGAACAACTCGATGATTGTGAGTTTTAAGCCCATTTGAAGTGGCAAAATCATGTTTTCTAAGCCCACCTAAGGGTGAGAAATCCGCGTCTTAACCTACTCGCGAGTAGCACTTTCAAACCACTTTCAAAAAACAAACATGAGTTGTTTTGTTCCAATCTGCGTGATTGAGTCTATACTTGTATGCTGTGCGCATCATATAGTAAGCTAGCTAATGAATCGGAATAAGAACATATGTGTTTTCAAAAACAACATATCTTGTTAGTAGAGGCCGATCCTTTGATCGGGCGAGCAGGGGTGCTCATTTCATGACCTTCCCCCCTCGTACCCAAGTTCCCGAGCCGAGGCAACTTTGGTGATGACGGACACGTGGCCTTAGGCACGAGTCAGGGTTTCCTAAATTTCCCAAAACAAAACATTTAGGTGGCGACTCTGTATCTAGCAAAGCAGTCCATGTTTGGCACTTCTTTATTAAAATCGATTTTTCAAAACGATTTGCCGGATTTGGACTCTTTGGTGATTTATCGGACTCACATTGCACTTTGTGAAATTAGATTCAAAACCGTGACATGAATTCGAACTGTAGTAGGTAAGAACAAACGAATCGCGCACTCGCGCGCGGAGTGAAGTTCTTGGGCGGTCTACAGGATGATACCTCACTAGATCAAAAGGCCTCACTCCCAGTGGTAATGGCACCGGCTTCACCTCAGAATCAAACTCCACCTCGAACTCCGTCTCTAGAAGAGCTCCATCATGTGGTATGTCGTCTGCAATCTGGAATATGGGTGAAGAGTCGATGAACAGTGAAGAAAATGGAGAAAATAGCCTAAATTTTGAAAAAGTCAAACCCTAGCAGAGAGAAAATGGAAAAAAAAGTCAAAGCCCGGAATAAGACAGCAAACCCGAGAGAAACTCGAGGGGAACAAGTCTCAAGTGGTGAAACTCCAAGAAAAATCACCGAAATCAAATTTCAATCGGTTCAAAACGGAGTAAACTAAGAGAGTTTAGCGAAGAAAATGTGCGTGAGGGATTGGAAAACGCGTATAAAGCTCGGATCTAGAGAGAAGGAAGGTCTAGAGAGTGAGTGAGGATTTTCGGCTTTAGAGGAGTGAAGAAATGAAGTATAGGTGAGTATATTTAAAGACCAGAGGTGAAAAGACCATCTTGGCCCCGATCTGCCATTGGTGGCCGACAATCTTAAAGGGTGGCCGACAGGTGGCCGTCACTCTCATCTAGTGGTCGTCCAGTGCCGAGTGCTCCTATTTTGTGTCTTGATACTGTGGTTGTCCTTGTTTCCCGAGAGGTGCAAGGGAAGGTCACTGTTGAGTTCAAATTCTCTCTGCAGTAGCTCGAAATTGTGTTTTCGGTGATCGTTGTTCGTCACTTGTTGAACGAGGTGTATCCTTTTTGCATGTCTCAACTCTTCCGAGAGATGAATCGGAAAGTTACTATTGAACTTGTTTCGTTAGAATACACTTTCATTCTTACGTAAACTATGCATTCCCTCATTACATATGTAGAATGTGCATTTTACATATGCTGTTGCACATAATACTTATTTTAATCGCGCATGGAGCATGCATTTTGTACTTTGCATAGAAGATGCTTTCAATTTTGCATAGCACATGCATTTTGTTATTTAGCATGGAACATGCTGTTAATCACGTATGGTGCATGCATATTGTACTTAGCATAGAACATGCATTCAATACTTTGCATAGAACATGCCTTACCATTATTGCAATTGTTCTTAGAACATGCACCCTTAATATGTTGTACTTGTTGAGTTTTTCTTACGCAGGCACAATATTGTATGTACGGTTCATTCAGCGGAGCTAGCACAGTCAAACGATATTGTATGTTCGGTCCGTTCAGAGGGATTTCGGGTGAAGTCATTCGTGTCCTTTGAATCACATCCTTTTACTCCTTCTCCTCGCGCGTGAGATGCGTTAGGATTACTTCTTTTGGTTAAAAACATTCGGGTGCATCCTGGTGTTTACACCACTCTTTTTGGTTAAAAGCATTCGGTTGCGTCCTGGTGTTTATACCATTCATTTTGGTTACAAGCATTCAGGTGCGTCCTGGTGTTTACACCACTCATTTTGGTTAAAAACATTCGGGTGCATCCCGGTGTTTACACCACTCCTTTTGGTTAAAAAACATTCAAGTGCATCCTGGTGTTTACACCACTCCTTTTCGTTAAACGCATTCGGGTGCGTCCCGGTGTTTACACCACTCCTTTTGGTTAAAAAACATTCAGGTGCGTCCTGGTGTTTACACCACTCCTTTTGGTTAAAAAGCATTCAGGTGTGTGCGTCTTGGTGTTTACACCACTCCTTTTGGTTAAAAGACATTCGGGTGCATCCTGGTGTTTACACCACTCCTCTTGGTTAAAAACATTTGGGTGCATCCCGGTGTTTACACCACTCCTCTTGCTTAAAAAGCATTCGGGTGCGTCCTGGTGTTTACACCACTCCTTCTAGTTAAAAGCATTCGGGTGCATCCCGGTATTTACACCACTCATTTTGGTTAAAAGCATTTGGGTGCGTCCCAGTGTTTGCACCACTCATTTTGGTTAAACGCATTTGGGTGCATCTCGGTATTTACACCACTCCTTTTGGTTAAATGCATTCAGGTGCATCCCGGTGTTTGCACCACTCCTTTTGGTTAAAAAACATTTGGGTGCGTCCCGGTGTTTACACTCCTTTTGGTTCAACAAATTCGGGTGCATCCCGGTGTTCACACTACCCTTTTCCTTCTGTGTGTAAACACATTAGGATCTCGGTTGAGACCTCAAGTGCACCCGACGGTTACTCTTCACCTTTCTTGTGTGTTGTGTGTTTGAGTTTGTATAATTTTCTTACATCATTTCTGCATGAAATGTGGTTTGGTTCGTAATTTTTACGTGTGGCGTGTTTACTTACTTTTGTGTTTGAGGTTATTATACCTTGTTTTGGTTTGTTTAAATGTGGCATTTTCACTGCGTAGCGTTTGCATTTAAATGTTTTATTACAACCTCATTGTATGATCATAAGTTATGTTCCTGCATTATGCATATCACTTGCATCTTGCCCTAGAACTACACTGGTTTGATTCCTTGAAAAGGGCTACATAGGCAGCCTGTAGGCGCAACTGTTTTTGTCTTGCTTGTTTGTTTGTCCAAGTCTTCGGCCTTGTCAAGATGGGTCGTCTCTGGGCTTTGAATTTTCACTGCGTAGCGTTTGCATTTAAATGTTTTATTACAACCTCATTGTATGATCATAAGTTATGTTCCTGCATTATGCATATCACTTGCATCTTGCCCTAGAACTACACTGGTTTGATTCCTTGAAAAGGGCTACATAGGCAGCCTGTAGGCGCACCTGTTTTTGTCTTGCTTGTTTGTTTGTCCAAGTCTTCGGCCTTGTCAAAATAGGTCGTCTCTGGGCTTTGACATTCACTCCCGTCATTTCATGACTTCTGAGTTCTGTCAAAGAAGGGCAACTATAGACACCCCATTTTGACCGTCCTCAAAACATGGACGTCATCACTTGTGCATTTGATGATTATGGTTGCATGTGTTCATTTTGAGTGCCCGAATTCCTCGGCGAAACGCCTTGGCTTTGAGCCCTTAGACCTTGTCTTTTCTGTGCCTTGTTTTGGATCAAAACTTGGCGCCTGGAAATTTTGGTGACCTGTCCGCCGCCACCAGAGGCTGTCGGCCATTGCCCTTGGTTGTCGGCTATTGGTGTGGCCATTCGGCCACCAATCTCTTTTTCTAGATATTTGTTGATAGCTGTGCTAGCTGTTAGCATATTGAGCTGCATCTCCCTACATGTGTATCACGTGTATGGTAGGATGTTTCTAAGCTCAAGGCTTGTTTTTCTATATATAGGGGGGTTCCTCCCCCATTTTTTAAGGGTTAGAAAATTTAGAGAAAATCTCTCTCTCTCTCTCTCTCTCTCTCTCTCTCTCTCTCTCTCTCTTTTTCTTATAATTTTGTGCCTAATTGCTTGTTTTCACTACACTTTTGCATACACATCCTAAATAAAATCCTCTTACCTTTGAGCTGAGATTACTTGAGGTCTTCTTAGAGCTCTTGAAGGTGGTTTTAGCTTGGTTTTGTGCCTAGAATTGCCTTTTGCTTCAAGAGGTAGTTTACTTGCCTTGTTTACTTTGTTTTGCAAGCTTGTTTTACCATCTTTTCTTACTATTTTGGGGCTGGTTTTGAACTGAGAAAAACTCTGTTTTTGTAGCCTAAAAGTGCTGGTTTGAGCCCCTTCTTTAGTTAGGGAGTGGTTCACCCTTCTTGCTTATTAGTTTATAAAGTTTTTGTGTCTTTATTCATCACTTTCAAATCAACTTTTTTAGGCCTTTTAACCACTAAATTTCAGAGGTTTTTCAGTGGCAAAAAACTTATTTTGAGGTCCAAATTGGGAGGGGTTAGCCTCCCCTCCTTGTGTCTTATTTGCATGCCTAATTAGCTTTACATGTTAACATGTTTTTCTAGCTTAACTTAGCTCAAGTCCGGCATGTTTTAGCCTCTAAAATAACCTGTTTTAGCTCTGTTTTGGGCTGCTTAGTTCGTTTGAGTCTTGTTTTGCATAGTTGTAATGTAACCCCTTTCACTAGCATAGTGTTTTACGGCTTTAACCATCATTATTTTGAGTTGATTGCATGTTTTATTGCTTTTTCTACTTCATTTTAGCACTTATAATCTCTACAATCTCCCTCATTTCTTCACCTTTTGGTTTTGCATTGAAAGTGGTTTCAAACCACTTGTTTGCCTAAGTGTGAAATGGAGGTGCTACACCTAAGGGTCCATTACCAACAGTGTAATGCCTCGTTCTTGCCCAAAGCAACTTGTGGTTTGAGCCCTCCTTCTATTAGAGGACACTTACCAATGGACTTAATGGATTAATGAATGATTTGGCAATTAAAATGAGTAAACAAAATTGACAAGTAAAAGTGGCAAGATAAGCATCTCTTTATGTTGCATTGCATGTGTTCAAATCAGACGTTAATTTGAACACAAGGAAAATGGAACATTTCATATTCAAAGTGATGAAATGTGCCACTTTCCTTGGTCTCCATCGCCCTTGATCATGCATGATAGGGTGATGGTCATTTAAGTCTTGTTCTTGCATTTATTAAGCTTGCACAATTGGTTTCACAAGCCATCATGCAATGAAATTGCTTGATTAATGGTTTATGAACCAAAATTTTGTCCCTCCTTTGATTTTCTCATGAAAATGAGAGGCAAAGTGTGCAAACAACCCTTAAGAATACACTGTTTTGCTCTGTTTTGCTTTCTGTTGCAGCAAGGAAGTTCAGGACAACAGTGGCCGACAGCCACCACTAATGGCTGACTGGCCACCACCAGTAGCTAACCGGCCCCCTGTCGCCCATCAATGAAATTTGCACAGTGTATTGGTAAGATGGAGCAGAGGTGTTCTGAAAGTGGACAGCTTTGTTGGTGTTCATATGTGCAAACAGAGGCTTTCAGCAGCAAAGTAGTGGCTTTTCAGGTGGAAACCGAACATGTGCATAAGCCTTCCTTGCATTTTCAAGTGCTCAAATATCTAGCTTAAATACGTGTTGTTTAATTAGTTGTAGCTAATTAAGAGTTGTAAATAATTAGTTAGTTTAACTAGTTATTTGATTTCGGTTTGTAATAATTAGTTAACTAGAATAGTTACTTAGTTTTGGTTTGTAATAATTAGTTAGTTTAATTAGTGTAGCTAGTTGGTTAGCTTATTCATTCGGACCCTCCTTCGCGAGGGTGTGATGTTGTAATAAGTGTGTGTGCGTACGTGTGTGTATGTTCTCCAACCCTACGTCTTTCTCCCTTTTACTTAACCGCTTTTGATGGTTAGATTAGGGTCACGTTTTAATTATCATACCTTATGCTTGTATCCATTCATCTTGTTTTGCATGCACCGAGTCTCGGCGCATCATTCAAACTTCATTTTCGTTTCAATAATTCTTTGAATACGTGTTTAACGACATGTTGTTTAAATCGATCGATGTGCCATATTAGTAGCCGAGCCTATCAATTGCATATTGCATGTTTTGCATTAGGCATCTTGTATCATTAGGAATCATGCATATTTTTCTAACTCATATCTTCCTAGCTTGGAGTACTAGGTGAGTTTTTATGCTTTAGCAAACTTCCATGAATGTGAATGTTGCCATGATAGCATGCTTGCCATGAGGCTATGTGCTTAAATGCTAAACTGCTTGAATGCTTTTGGATGAAGGCTTGTTGTTTGAATTGGAACGATTCAACGAATGTAAGTCTTAAGTCCACTTTATTGAGTGGCAAATCATGTTTTAAGCCCACTCTATTTGGTGGCAAATTCACAAACTTTAAGCCTATTTGAGGTGACAAATTCAAACCATTTTCACAAACAAACATGAGTTGAATTGTTCCAAATTGAGCAAATTAGTCTATACTTGCTTGTACGCGTCACATAGTAAAGCTAGTTTAATAATCAATAAGAGCACAATGTTTATAAAAAATCATATCATGATTAGTAGAGGCCGATCTTTGATTGGGTGAGCGGGGGTGCTCAATTCATGACCTTCCCCCTTCGTGGCTAAGTTCCCGAGCTGAGACAACTTTGGTGATGATGGACAAGTGGCCTGTGGCATGAGTTAGGGTTTCCTAAATTTTTCCAAAACAAAAATTATTTAGGTGGCGACTCTGTATCTGGCAAAGTAGTCCAATTTTGGCATTATTTGATTTTAAATTGATTTTCTAAAACGATTTGCCTGATTTGGACTCTTTGGGGTTTATCAGTTTCACATGACACTTGTGAGATTAGATTCAGAACCACGGGAGTCCGAACTATAGGGCTTTTCTTTTGAACCTTCCGAAAGAGGGCGCGAAAGAGCCGAGCTACACCAACATAGGTGTATCGCCCCACCTCGGCCCAACACATAGGAGATCTACACAATCTGCCATACAAGGCCTCAAACGGTGCCATGCCCATACTCGACTGGAAGCTATTGTTATAGGCAAACTCCACTAAGGGCAAGTGCCTCTCTGATGACTCCTTAAAGTCAAGGACACAACCTCGAAGCATATTCTCAAGGATTTGAATAGTACACTTAGACTGCTCGTCAGTCTGAGGATGGTAGGTGGTACTAAAAGTCAACCTAGTGCCCTAGACATTCTGTAGGCTCTGCCACAACCGAGCCGTAAAACGCGGATCTCTATTCGAAACGATAGTCACAGGAACCCCATGAAGTTGAATAATGTCCCTAATATAAAGGTCGGCTAGAAAATCTATCGAGTCATTCGTGCGCATAGGTACAAAGTGCGCTGACTTGGTTAATCGATAAACTACCATCCAAATGGTGTCATTACCCCATTGAGTCCTTGGAAGACCCACCACAAAATCCATCGTGACATGCTCCTACTTCCACTCGGCTATAGGTAAGGGTTGCAGCAAATCCACTAGTCTCTGGTGGTCAGCCTTCACTTGTTAACAAGTAAGGCACTTCGACATAAACACGGCTACATCCTTTTTCATCCCCTTCTACCAAAACTGATGACTAAGATCGTGATACATCTTTGTGTCTCGCGAATGCACCGTAAGATGTGAATGGCAAAACTTTCAGAGTACTTTCTCTCGACAAGACTCCGGCACAAAAAGACGGTCAAGGTATCTAACACTCGAGTCAGAATACACGTTCAAACCTTTCTCTACCTTTCCACTAGAGATCTTCTCCCGGAGGGAATCTACTTCAAGGTCACCCCTCTGTGCTTCTATAACTCGGCTCACAGGGATAGGTTATACAACTAGCGAAAACAAGGCTACAGACTCAATAGACTCGCCAAGATATAGGTCAAACTCACCAATAGTACCCAACATCTCCTATTCCTGAATGGCAATACTAGCTATACTACCAATGGATTTTCTAGTCAAGGCATCGGCCACAACATTGGACTTTCCCAGATGATAATGTAACTCGAAGTCATAATCTTTTATATACTCCATCCACCTCATCTGCCTCAGATTCAAGTCTTTCTGTGTAAACAGATATTTCAGACTCTTGTGATTAGAAAATACTTCAAAGTTCTCACCATACAAATAATGCCTCCAAATCTTCAAGGCAAAGATCATTGCTGCTAACCCTAGATCATGAGTAAGGTAGTTACTCTCATGTGTTTTCAACTGTCGTGAGCCATAACCTACTTTTTTTCTTTCTTGCATCAATACACAACCCAAACCTTCCCGTGAAGCATCACAATACACTGAATAGTCCAAACCTCTCTCCGGAATAATCAATACTGGAGTAGTGGTAAGTCTAACCTTAAGCTCTTGAAATGACTTCTCACTGGTCTCGCTCCACACGAACTTAATTCCTTTCCTCGTCAATCTAATTAATGGTGAAGCTAATGTAGAGAAATGTTTCACAAACCGACTGTAATACCCGGCCAATCCCAAGAAACTACGAATCTCAAAGGCATTATTGGGTTATTCCCAATCTTGTACGGCTTCTATCTTGGATGAATCTATAGTCACTCATTCCCGGGATACCATGTGGCCTAAGAACTTTACTTCACTCAACCAGAATTCACAGTTTCGAAACTCAGCATATAGTTTGTGGGCCCAAAGTAACTCAAGCACAACATGTAAGTGTTCCTTGTGTTCCTCCTCAGAGGTTGAGTAGAACAAGATGTCGTCCACAAAGACGACCACAAAGCGGTCTAAGAACTCGCGGAAGATTCGGTTTATTAAATCCATAAACACGGTTAGTGCATTGGTTAGCCTAAAAGGTATTGCTAGGAAATCATAACGGCCATACTGCGTACAGAATACCGTCTTCTGGATATCCTCCTCTCTTACTCTTAACTAATGGTAACCCGACCTCAAGTCTATCTTAAAGAAGCAACAGGATCCCTTCAACTGGTCAAACAAATCATCTATGTGCAGCATTGGGTACTTGTTCTTAACAATTACCTGGTTCAACTTCCAATAATCAATACAAAGTCGCAATGCACCGTGTTCTTCTTGGCAAAGAGAGCCAATGCTCCCCAAAACGAAGTACTAGGGCGAATAAAACCCTTATCTAACAATTCTTGGAGTTGAATCTTCAACTCACTCAATTCGGTAGGTGCAAATCTTTACAGTTCCATAGAAATTGGTGTCGTGCTAGGCACTAACTCAATAGAGAATTCGATTTCACGATGAAGTGGCAAACTAGTGAGATCCCCGGGAAAAACATCTGGGTACTCACAAACTACCCTTGGCCGCTCAACTCGGGCTTCGTCAAATTCACTACACAAGAAGTTTGCAAGGAGACCACTAAGCTTACTCCGTCTACGTGGATCATACACCGATGATAAAACTCTATCAACTCTGTCCCCCATAAAATAAAAACAATCGCTGCTCAAGGTGTATATAGTGACCCTCTGACGGTAACAATCTATGACAGCCAGATACGATGATAACCAGTCCATACCCAAAATAGCATCAAAACTCAACATGTCAATCAATACAAAAGCAAAAGGAAGTCGGCGACTGGCAACCTCTATCTCACAATCCCGACACCCCTTTCCAAAACAATCTCACCACCAATAGGTGACTCTACACTGAGTGAAGATGCTAACCGAGCCAACTCTAACCCCAATGCCGATGCAAATGTAGACGAGATGAATGAATGGGATGCATCCCTATCAATTAACACAATGGCAATAGAATTACATAACAAGAAAGTACCTCTCACAACTGAAGGTACCGGTACTAAGTCTGGCATGGTAAGAACATACATACGCCCTAAAGGTCTCTGCTCCACTTACTCACCCCTCAGAGCATACGTCTGATGTACTGATTGGGCCAAAGAGGCTCCCTGATTGGCCCTCGAGGCCTATGCTGACTGTGCAGGCTAGTGGCTCTGTGTCTGCCTCGAACCAAACGCACTAAGTGTGCCACCCAATTGACGGCAAAACCTCTTCAAGTGCCCTACCTTCCCACACTATTAACAAGTAGGCGGCTGCCCTCTACCTTGACTCTAGCTCTGAGAACAAGCCGAAGATGATGCAAACCGCTGTCCTCTTCCCCTCTGCGGGAAAGCTGGAGACTTGTGGCCTATCTAGCCACATTTAAAGCAAATGAAATCTACTTGACCACCTCTCCCAGAACCCGAACTTGGTACTGGAAAAGTGGACCTCGACTGAGCTTCCTAGGACTGTTGTGGGTTAGAACCCTCCGTCTCTTACTCTCCCTGAACATCCTGACTCTTCCTGGAACCCCTCATCCGCTCTTCTTCCATTTGCATCGCGGTCTCAAGATAAGCCGTCGACTCTACAATTTGCCTGTAATCTCTAATCATTAAACCGACTACCTTGAAAAGAAGCCCGGTCCTTAACCTTTTCTCGAACTCAACACAATGGTGCTCCTCTGTCGCCACTAACTCTGGTGCAAACCTAGAGAGGCTAGTACAAACTACCTCAAACTCGGGGACAAGCATGTTGAGCTGCTTGAGCTATGAGAACTGTTCCCTTAACTTCTCCCTAACCGTGGGAGGTAAGAACTTGTCCTAAAAGGTGTTGACAAAAAGCCTCCCAAGTCACTCCAATGTGCCTACGTGCATACTTCCATTATTGACCCGTATCTCCCTTCAGCTGGAAGGATGCCAATGTCACTCTTAGTCCATCGTCTTTGATGCCAAGCATGTCAAACGTCTTCACTATCTGCTTTAGCCACTTATCTATCTTGAATGGCTCCTTAGGATCACCCAAAAACTTGTCCGAATTCGACCAAAAAAACTCCCATTTTAGAAAAGATGGCCCTGTCTCAGCAACATGTGCCTGGACTTGATTCTCAGCTCTAAGAATGTCCATGGATTCCAACAATGCTCCGGCCATCTCGCGGGCTAAGGCGCCCAAATCCTGCTGACTTGTCGGTTCGGCCACATTGGCCTAACCAACTCTCTCCTCTTGTGCCGAAATATCATCCGGTATCGGCACCTCCTGACATCTAGGCCTACCACGCCTACCACCACGACCACGTCCTGACATCCTAATGAAGATAACAAAAGAGATTAGCACATTTACAAATGTGTCGAAGCTAACTCACTCATGTCCTAATGCGATTAACAACAGTAATTCACTCCACATAAGCATATAATCACATAAACACATTCGAACTTCCTTCTTAGATAATGGTCGCCCCACTGCATTGCCAGAGTTCCAATTAGAAACAGTAGTGATCCAGTGCTCTTCTAATAGGACTTCTAGAAACCCGTAGGCCCAATCAATATCTTAGGAATTAAATCTCGTACTCATATAATCACATAAGCATCTTATCACATAGAATTACAAACATACAAACATCTCTATCAAGCGAGATAAATCCATTGTGATAAGAACCACTTCCTAGATACTTAAAGTATTCAAACCCGGTACGCTCTGATACCAAGTTGTAAAGCCTCGAAATAATTACAATATACCCATCTCATAACAACTAATAAATAGCAAATAATTGAATTGATAAGTTTTCATTAATTAGAGTTTGATATATACAAAAGGTGACACATGCGACATACATACATAAAAAGTAAATCCTGAATCTACAACATGTGTTATAAGACAGTGAAAAGAAATGAAAGCTAAACAGATAATCATATGCCTTAAAAGCTTACATCTTTCTAAGTCAATACTTGGGTACATCAAAAGTGAGTCTTAAGCTCATTACAGATAAAGCCCTAGGCTTGTACAAAATTAACTACAAAAAAATACAACACTGAGCCTTCAGCTCCACAATCCTCCCAAGCTAAGTCCTTAGTGGAGGTATATCACCAACACCTAAAAATATTTTCTCACATAGGGTGAGCCAAAGTCTAGTAGAAATGCTACAACATAATGTATAGATTTTAACAAAGTCATAGGTTTTATGCATATGCAATGCCCATGCCAAAATGTTTTACTTTTCTTTCCAAAAACCATGTCATGTCAAGTTTATATCACAATTCTTAAAATCATACCCTTTACAATAGAAAACAGAAGGAAATCTCGAACCAGTATAACCTTTCATGGATATTTTGTCCATGGGAAACCGTTAAACAACACCCATGTAAACGTAGCCCATATAGGCGCTACTATTGCCATTTTACGGATATTTCGTTTGCAAGAACTAGCACTCATGTATACGCTCATTTTTCGGGACTTTCACTCTGGACACACATGCCAACTTGATTTGGTGATACGCATCTCTTTCCAATGTTCACCCATTTTTCTCAATATCATATACATTTTCAATGTACTAAATGAGCAATAATGTTCAATACACATGGATGAGAAATTAGTTTTAGTTCACCTGATTCGCATGCAATTTCTACAACACTCATAGCTATCTTCCACCAATAGCCCAAAATAAATATCTCTAAAGAGATAAATAAGTTTCATTAAAGAAACATTTTTCCATAATCTCAAAATGGGAGTGATAATTCATATCTAACTCCACCCTCATCATTATCATCATTTCACTTTCACAATTTCCATATCAATTCCATTTTCTCTTTACAATCTCAAACATTCACATTTTTGGGAAAAAACCCTTTCTTTTTTAAAAATCAATTTCAATGTAAGAAATACCTCATTTCAACATATATCAATCCCAATTTCATACCCACAAACTTTTCCAAGAGACCATTTGAAAACCACTCTTTATCATTTTGATTTTAACCCATAGGTTTTACCAAAACAGCCCAATGCACTATAATCCTTTGAAATAGAAAATAACAAAGGTACTTATACAAGAGTGTGGAGAATCCTTACCTCAAATTAGAAGACGAGACAGAGAGTGAAGAAACTTCAACATCGTTGTAGACGTCCCTGAACTTCCCGGGAGAGAAATCCCGTTCTGTTCATTATGGGCTCACTACAGTTCAGGACTCAAATGTCACGGTCCTGTATCTAATCTCCCAGAGTGCAATGCAAGACCGATGAATCATCAAAGAGTCCAAATCCGGAAAATCGTTTTTGAAAACAGATTTTCTTTCACGATCCTGTATCTAATCTCGCAGAGTGCAATGCAAGACCGATGAATCATCAAAGAGTCCAAATCCAGCAAATCATTTTTTAAAACAGATTTTTTTGAAAGAAGTGCCAAACATGGACTGCTTTGTCAGATACAGAGTCGCCACCTAAATATTTGTTTTGGGGGAATTTAAGAAACCCTGACTCGTTGCCTAAGGCCATGTGTTCGTCATCACCAAAGTTGCCTCGGCTTGGGAACTTGGGTACGATTGGGAAAGGTCACTTCATGAGCACCCCCCATCGCCTGATCAAAGATCGGCCTCTACTAACCATGATATCAAGTTTTGAAAACATTATGTGCTCTTATTCCGGTTATTAGCCTAGATTTACTATGTGATGCGCACAGCATACAAGTATAGATTGGATCGCCTGAATTGGAACAAAACATTTCATGTTTGTTTTTGAAAGTGGTTTGCTACTCGCAAGTAGGCTTAAAATACGGATTTCGCCACCCTCGGGTGGGCTTAGAAAACATGATTTTGCCACTATCTAGTGGGCTTAAAACTCACAGTCAATGCATTATTTCAATTCAGATAATCCAACCTTCACCCACAGGCATTCAGGCAGATATATCACATAAGCACATAGCCTCATGGTAAGCATGCTATCATGGCAGTCACTCACACACATGCAAGGATGCTAAAGCATAAACACTTACCGAGTACTCCGAGCCAAAGAAAGAAGCTAATTAGAAAACATGCCTGAATCCTAACTACGCTGAGATGCCTAATGCAACACATGCAAGAATGCAACTAAGATAGGCTCGGCTATTCTAAGATGGCATATGAGATGCTACAGGTAACATGTATTCAACTTGGAATCCAACACTGAATTCCTGACTACACCACTGACTGCTGGCATGGACAAAGACTTGAATGTGTACGACAAATCTAGACCCCCATGAAATTTGTTGTCTGGGGCGAGCATAGGTGGTTCCAATTAATGCCCATGGACCCATGCCTTGTGAATCCAAGTCAGGATCGGCCCTGACCTAAGGCAGGTAAGGCTTGTGTCTTAGATCCCAAATTTTGGCCCAAAAATAGGGCCCTCAAATTTAAAAAATTGTTGTAGGCTCAACCTTCTTCTTCGAGGGTCCGAATAAATAATATACAGTCCGAATAAATAGTACAGTCCGAATAAATACAAAATCCTAATTAATTAACAAATTAATCTAGGAAAGCAGGTAAATTAGCACGCAAATTCATGGACCGCCTCAGCTCTGTTCCGAATGATGAATGATGCATGCTTGAGTTGCCTTGCGCGGAAATCCATTCCGATGCCCCGGTTTGCCTCTGTTTGCAATTGTTCTCAGAATATTGTGCAAAGCTCCAGAAGGCTGCTGATTTTTTATTTGCTGCGACAGAGAGCAACAAAGGGGTATGACAAAGTATTTTCACATATGTATGCATGACTACTCTTTAGAGAGTGTAGTCCTTGATCCTCGTGCCACCAATCACGCATCTCGATGCATGATGGCCGAGGAGTCAAATTGCACGACTCGATGTGAAATGAATGCACGTATGAATACAATAAGGCCTAAACTCCATTATGGGTAATCTGGAGTGTCGGCGACCGGAAATTGAGACACGTTCCGTCACTCGGAGTACGAAACGTCCCTCGTTTCCCATACTTGGGCTAACTCCTATCCCAAACACAATGCAAATGAGATGGCATACACAATGCGACTAACATACAACCTAGCATACGCAATGCTATGAAATGGCATACACAATGCTCGATGTAACATGGCATACACAATGCTCTAACATGCAACCTAGCATACACAATGCTATGAAATGGCATACAAAATGCACGATGGACTTACACCAACATGAATGGACCTCAGCCACACTCACATTAGTGGCCATACGATAGGAAATGAAACAACCGAAATGCATGCAAACGCGTACGAATGCCAAGGACCGATCCTAAGGCATAACATGCCACTCTACCAAAGCATGGCAAGGGATGCAATATGACATGGAATAGCATAAATTACAGCTCTGAGACAACATGAAATATGGTCCTGAAACATATAAATATGGCACACAATGCAAGCTAGTGGGCCCGGGTACCGAAACTAGTGAAGTGCGTTACACTAGAGGTACCCAAAGCAATGCACCAAAGGCAAAACCAACCAAAAACAGACCCTAGGTAGGTCTGAAACAGTGGGAAATTGGCCTAAAATGATGACTCGGAATGCAACGACATGGAGCTCATTCAATGGTCGGTAAATGAGGCATACAAGCCCGACTCTCAAACGCATTTAAAGAGATGAAAACATGGCAACATGGCATTCAAACAAGCTCTGAAATGTGATGAATAATAGGCTTAAAATATGAACACACCTCAGTATATGCATGGAATGGATCTCAAAACTCAAAGCTAAGCATGGACCTTGAACTACAAGCATGCAAAACTAACATCATTCAACCACAAGACCCAAAAATAGAGCTAGGGCAGTCTAAAATAAGCACATTATCAGTTTAAGGCATGGCCAAAATACACTAGAATCAATGGCCTATAAAGCATGCAAAGAAAGCTAGTGAACCATGAGTTGTTCTACAACTATATGAAGCATATGAGGGCTCACCCCACCAGCCAAAAAAAAATGTATTTCATGCCAAAATATGCCCAAATAATCATTGAAACTCAGTTAACACATGAAAGAATGATGAGCTCCTTTGGAAAGCCATGCAAGGGGTTGTTCTACACATACATGATAGACAAACAAAAGGGCAAAACCACCTTTGGAAATGAGTTATGACAGCCCTAAAACCTGCCAAAAAGAGCCTGAAATTGGTCTAGGAAGCATGCAATGAAAGGTCCCTTTGAAAGGCCTTGCATGGGATTGTTCTACACATGCATCATAGACATAAAATATGGCCAAAGGGGCTCCGGACAGAGTCAAGGCAGACCTTAAAACTCACAAAATAGGGCCTGAAATGTGACTTCGCAACATGTAAGATGGAGCCCCTTTGGAAGGTCAACAATGCTAGCAAAGAGAACAAGGGGTGAGAGGGTCACGCTTCTCTGATTTTGAAGCTTAAAAACACATCTAAGCCACTGAAAATCCACTGGATTTTAGTGGCTAAAAGGCCAAACCAAGGCCAATGCAAATGCTCAAATGCAAGGCTCAAAACATGATAAAATGAAGCATGAAAGGAGGAAGATGACCCCAAACAGAAAAGAGTCCTTAAACAAACATGTTTAGAAGATCAAGACAAGACTTTTTCTAGTTCATGGAAAATCTCGAAGATACTTGCAAGTAAGGCTAAGATATCATGCAAAATAAGCCCTAAAAGAGAGATGAAGCATACAAGGATGTAGGAGACCTCAAACAGAAAAGTATCCTAATCAAACCTCAAGAGGAGCTCAAAATAAGACACTTTACAGTTTATAACAAAACCCAGAAATGCTTGGAAATAGGGCTAAGCTATGGAGCAAAATAATGCAAGAAAAGGGGAAATGGAGACTTACCCTTGTAGCACAGCAATGCAGCAACTTCTGAACCAAGTTGGTGAACCTTCAACCTTTGCAAATCAATCCCAAAGTGATGGAATGGATGGTGGAGGTGGTAGGCTAGGAGATGTAGTGTAAATGGTGCAAGAACAAAGGGGTTTTGGGGCTTAGAAGAGAGAGATATGGAGAGAAGTGTATGTATGCTTTAACCAAAGGGTTCAACCCTAGCAATGGAAGAGGGCCCTTTCCTTTATAGAGGAGAAGGTCTAAAGCTTCTCCAAGAAGCTTCAAAGCTAGCTTAAACATCCTCCATACATGGAGGATGCATTCTGAGGCTTCCAGCTGGCACAGCTGGCTTCAATTCAATGAGACAAAAAAGGAGAAAGCTGGCCGACCAGTTCAGGTGGTCGGCCGACCACTTGCCCTGGTCGGCCGACCAGGTCAAAAGGTTCAGGTGGTCGGCCAGCCACTTTTTATGGTCGGCCAGCTAGGTCAAAAAAGTCATTTTTAAAAAGGTGGTCGGCCTACCCATATTGGTGGCCTCCCAGGTGAGTACAACACAATGCTGGTATGGGAGACCAGAAATTGTGATCCAAAAGTGGGAAAAACCAGCTTTCTGTCAGAAAAATCGGCTTTAGGAGAGAGAAAAAGAGAAAACTAATTTCGAAGGAGAAAAGGTGGCCTCCCACCATACTACCACCTCCCTAACAATGAAAATAGGATCCCTACCAAAAATTGACCAAGACGGATGCAAAACGAAGGTTCGGGGGCCCAAACGCGCAGTCTAGGGCCCCGAAAACAGGCTGTTAGGCACCGGAAGTGGCGTATGACCACGAAGGTGGTCTCCCGGGCCAGAGTGTCCTTCTAAAGGGAGGAAACAAGGTGTGTGCCAAAAATCGGAGCAAACAGAGGTAGTTAAGCGATCCCGAACCGAGGCACATGGTCGACGGCTCCGAAAACCGGAAACTAGGCTCCAAACGGGAAAAATGGCCTGCGACCACGAAACTTAGCCTACGGCCACTGAGAGATGGTCTACGAGACCTCTCCCTTCCTTCGTGAAGAGAAAATAGAGAAAACAGGATCTGGTTCGCAAACCGAAGCAAAGCACAAAAGAGCCCTGAAGTCCGGAGGCAAGGCTCGCAGCCGAGACTCCGCAACCTCAGAACGAGCACAATATGCAACATCACCGAGCGCTCAGTTGGTGACGTCTGAGTCTTAATGTCGGTCAAAAATGGGGTGTCTACAATCGTCGAAACCTAACTTTCTTCGGATGAAAATGAAGCTCCAACTGAGCTATACCTTTTTCTTAAAGGGAGTAGGGTAGAGAATTCAATTGATCTAGGTGTTTTAGAAGAGAGAAGATGAGTTTTAGAGAGAGAGAGAGTATAGATCTAGGGCTTTTAGAAAGTTTAGAGAGAGAGTGAAATGAAAAAGTGACTTTTACAGACTAATATACGTGCAGTCCGCTCGAGCGCAAGAAGTGATGCTCAAACGTAAGACACAAAAGATGTGACCGCTCGAGCGCAAGAAGTTGTCGCTCGACCGTAAAATACAAACTCCCAGTATTTTTGCAGATAGAAACCAATGCTCGAGCGCAATAAAGGTTGTTCGAGCCAAGACCACTCAAGCGCAAGAAGCTTCGCTCAAGCGAAGAATACCAACTCCCAATAGCTTTGTAGACCTGCAAAAGTACTGAGAGATCACAAAGACCACTCGAACGCAAGAAGTAACGCTCAAGTATAGAAGCAAAATTCTGGGCAACAAGGTTTTTGAAAAACAAAGTACCAACCTGTTCCAAACTCAACCAACACAACCCAAAAGCCAAACTTAAAGAGGTATAAGGGAAATGAGACATAAACAACTATACAAGGCAATGAAACCTGGATCCAAAATATGAAATGGTTCGGGTCCAAACCAAAATCGCTATAGAAAACACTTTGTAAAATTTCAGGAATTGGGCAGTTCGCTCGAGTGGACCCCTTGGTCTACAAAAGTACTGGGTGTTGTGTTATGTAGAACAAAGAGTGGTTGCTCGAGCCAACCATCAAACTCTGCAAAAATACTAAGAGCTTGCAAAGTACACTTGAGCGAAGAGTTCATCGCTCGAGTGAACTCTGCGAATTCTAAAATTTCCAGATTGCTTTTCAAGCTTCAAAACTTAATTCCATTGCACCAAAACTCATTCTTTTAGGCCAAAACATAAGAAAACACTCGAAAACTTGTATAAAAACATGGAATAAAGATCAAATCCCAAAATCAAGGCCCAAAACTCAACCAATACTTTCAAAACCAAGTTTAAAACTTTACATATAGTACATGCTTGAAATGTTTTGAATTCAAACTCTTTAAACCATGATCAAATTAGATATTTAGCTCAAAACCATGTTGAATTTTCAAACTTAAGCATAAATAACACCATGCATGTGTGACTTCTTAAAAAACAACCTCAAAATGTGATGAAATATGCATGCATGTATGATTTGCTTCCCAATTCAACTTTCTTGGCTCAAATGATGCATTTAATTCCTACATTCTCTTGAATTCTTATGTAAGTTAGCTTAAGCTCATAAAGTGTGAATTAAATTCTTACTTAAAGTCCACAATTCCTTGAATTCTAGCAAGTTCTTGGATAATTCAACCAATTTCCTTCAATTCTCCACTTTCAAGCTTTGGCCTCAATTTCTTTCTTGTTCTCTCTCACTCTCTCTCACGTTTGTGAACTCACGAAGAAGAAGGTGGAATGTTATAAAATGAGTATAAGTGGCCTTATATAGGCTTGTTTAGTATTAGGCTAATTAAATGTGATTAGCTATAATCAATCTAATTTAGTTTAATTTAATTATTCTAATTATTTGATTCTGAATCAATTTCTAATTAAACTACCATAATATTCTAAAAATTCTAAATTATGCATTGACCTAGCCAATTTCGTACTTGAATGCTGATAAGCCCTTCAAATTCAATATTGAAATAGAAACTCAAATAGATATTCCTACGACAAACAGATATAAACACAAAACATACACAAAATGCACAATTAACTCATAATTTCATCTTAATTACTTATTATGCATTCTTAATTAAGGATTATTAGCTAATCACGGAATGGGTTTGTCACGAGATCTTAGTACGATTAAAATATAATTCAATCTTAATGTAGATGTGAAATAGATAGAAACATAATAATTCTGCAAATAGCTGGTTTTGGCTATAATTTGTAGCATAAATTGAAGTTCTTACAAACACATCTGTTACAGAGTTGGGATCAACATGGAAGCACTATATCAAGATGCTTAAAGAATAGAAACCTTCTAAGGACAAGTCGAGAAGTACGCTCCTATGTGATATCATGAACTTAAAACATTATTCCATTAAAGGAAAAGATTTCCAAAAGAGAAATAACCAAACACAAAAAATCATATAAAAATGTTCATCACTTCAATCTCATACTCAAAATCTATCGCGGATATAACTCAGTAATTGAAGCTTCATTGACTGATACAAGGGTGGATTTACTTTTTGATTGACTAGACTCAGATGCTGATGAATTATATTCCTGGGGCAATGGTAACTCTGGGCCAATGCTATTACGCACAAAAAATGCTGGTTCTGAAGGTGGGGAAAGGGTGAGAGAGAAGCTATTAAGCATGAGAACAACTTCAGCCATGGTTGGTCTTGCAGCCACGTTTTCTTGTACACAAAGCAACCCAATATGAATGCATCTTATCATTTCACGCTCTGAACCCGAGCCATCCCTCAATGTGGGATCAATTATATTCGAAGCTATTCCTTCTCGCAAACTTTTCCAAGCCTGCAAGAATTCAATATATGGAATAAGCTTTCATGGCCTGACAAATTTCATGGTACTAGTAAGCTATTATGGATATTCATACTTACATAACATAAAAGGTTCTCTTCATTCTCTCCATTGCGAAAACGATTGTTCTTCTGACCACTCACAATTTCCAAAATTAAGACACCAAAACTAAACACATCTGACTTGACTGAGAACTGGCCATGTATTCGATACTCTGGAGCCATATATCCGCTGCATTATTTAATATATAAGTTTCAACAAAATTTCTATACCAAAAGTTGCATAAATGATGTATTATCACTATGTTGGTAAGACTCAAACCAACTCACATTTATGATTACAAAACATGATTTTATTTTTGTTTCTTATTCAAAGCAAATGTATTTTTATTTTTGCAATGTTTGATCGACAAGTGAACCAAAACCATTTTGGAAATGAACAAAAAGAGAATTTTATTTATAATCATAAGATGTGGATAGAGTTAAAACTTACTGGGTTCCTACTATTCTGCTTGTATTTCCTTGAGTTTCATCAAGTACAAACAATCTCGCCAAGCCAAAATCTGAAATTTTCGGGTTCATCTCCGCATCTAACAAAACATTGCTAGCTTTGAGATCGCGATGAATAATTCGAAGTCGTGAATCTTCATGAAGATAAAGAAGTCCTCGAGCAATGCCTGCTATGATGTTGTAACGCCTATCCCAATCCAAACATGCACGGTTGATGGCATCTACAAATCCATAAGGGTGAATCAAAATTCAATTGAATGATCTTTTAAATGTGTTCTTCAATGATTTTAGTTTGGGCGGATTACACTAACGGGCCCTGTAGTTTGAGACTTGTGTCATTTTAGTTCATGACCTTTCAATTGTTATACATTTGACCTTACATTTTAAATATCGTTCCAAATAAGGATAATTAAAGACAAAATGCTCCATTTTAAGGGCAAAGTCGTCATTTTAATAAAATATAAACTAGTTTGACAAAAGCAAACATCAAAAAATTATTTTAAAATTTTTAAAAATTATTTTTACCTACCAAAGATAAAATTATATAAAAATGATAAATCTTTTATATTTTTATTTTTTTATGTTTTGACGATGATCATGTGATGGTAGCTGTTTGTTAATTTTTTTAACAGTTATCATGTAATAATGGTTGTTTTTGTTGTTAACATATATTTTTGGATGATTATCGTATAATTGATGGTTATTAGGCTTTTAATGTGTATTCGATATGTTTAATATATGAAATATGTTTAGTTTTGGATTTTTTTGATTTAATAGATTGGTTTAATAATGACATCAAAGTTGTTGTCATGCTTGACTTTTAAAAAAATAGAAACTAATTTGATGAAAATAAATATTAAAAAATTATTTCTACCATCCCAAAAGATAAAATTATATAAAAATGATGTGTTTTTAATTTTTTTTCACCAATTTAATATTTAATTTCTTAGAAAAAAATTTATGAAAATAGATTCTGAAAACTAAACCAATTATTCATTAATAAAAAAAAAAGGCTATTACATTTCAAACACTATACAAGTTAACCAATACAAAATAAGTTCTATGACGATTTTGCCCTTGAAATGGACTGTTTGCACAGGAAACATTTTTGATTGTCATTGCTTAGAACAAGATTGAAAATTTATGGTCAAATGTATCATAATTGAAAAATCATAAACCAAAATGACACAAGCTCCAAATTAAAGAAACTCTTAGTATAATCCGTCTTTATAGTTTTGGTCTTTATCATATGATTAAATTGTTATGCAGATCAAGATATATATTGTTTGTAGTGTTCTATGTTTGACACAAAGCTATGAAGTGTGCATATTTCAAAGTTTTGTTTAGATGAAGTTGAGAGAAAGACAATCTATAAACAAGTAGCATAGTAGTTTTACCAAATATGAAGTGATCGAGGCTCGAATTTGGCACATATTCATAGATGAGAAGCCTTTCAGTTCCTTCCAAACAAAATCCAACGAGCCTAACCAAATTCCTGTGTTGAAGCTTGGCAACCAACATAATCTCATTCTTGAATTCTAATTCTCCTTGTTCTGAATCCCTAGATAGTCTCTTCACAGCTATTTCTTGTCCATTTGGAAGCCTACCCTGAAGATATAATAGAGTTTATGTTATACAAATGATACCACTTTTAGCAAATAGAGAATTTCAGCATTTTATTTTAGTTATTTTTTCATTTTAGCACAAGGGATAAATCATATTCTAATGTAAATGTTTGATCGATTACTCTGTAAACAGCACCAAATCCACCTTGTCCAAGCTTATTAACATCAGAGAAGTTATTTGTTGCAACGCTAATGGCATCAAAGTTGTATTGCAAGGATTCCACAACGCTAATTTCTTCCACAACTTCACAAAATGAACAAGTTAACAATTATGTCAATAAAAGTTACAAATGAAAATATAGATCTTTTAGTAATGTTGGTGGCTTTCTTCATATCATAAAATTAGCCAACATAAATCGCATACCGAAATATCATCTAAAAATTATCCACAACTTGTTTTCAATGATGATAGAATAAATAGATTAAGGAGGGATCTTTAATTTTCCTTCCAATATTTACTTTTAAGAAACAGACTAAAGAATAGCATTTTTGCTTCAATGGAAGTGATTTGTTGGCAATTAAACTACACTTTCCACTAGTTCTGCATTATTTTGAAAAGAGATATTTATCAATGCAGTTCAAATCATTTAAAGATAATCTACTTGCATTTTTTATCAGTTAGTGGTTAATTACAAAAATGGAGATTAAAATCCACATAGAGGTTTAAGTAAGCCATATTAAACTTACTTTCAACTTGCTGCCTTGACTTCCTTTGCTTCCTCTTTCTTAAAAGGATGCAAATGCATACAATGAATATCATCATAGAAGGAATAGATGAAACAACGACAATGATGATTGTTAGAGTTGTATTGTCATTCTTTCCTGCAAAAACTAAAAGTTTTTGGTTAAATCATGATAAATTTTGGATTCAAAAATGTTCCATATGGTTGTAAGCAGATACAAATATGTAGTAATAAAGATCCACACATTGAAAAACAAAATGATTGCCACTTAATAAGCGTTATCTAATCTAATTTGTGACAATAAAAATTTATGTTTGTTTTATCACCAATTTTCTGTTGAGAGTCTACACTAACTCTCATTTTCTAGAGTCTTGCACCATCTATTTGTTCTATACTCTTTCTATTTATTTCTTTGACATATTTGTCCCATTTCAGATATTGCCCTCTTCATAATATCTTTTCAAGTATCATTTTAGACATTTTTGTAATGAAAGAAAGAAATCATGAGTAAGAGAGAGTGGAGTGTCACTTGCGTCTGTAGGAAAATATTTTCAGAAAAATCAATTTAATACAAATAAATAGTAAAATAAAATACAAGAAATTTCTTATAGAAATTCTGTAAATTTAATACATATTGTGACCGAAGTCAGTGTTTGAACATTGTATCTTTAAGATTGAATTTCGCCCTCGCCTCTGATGTTTGCGATTAATGGACATCCTGCCTCCAAGATACAATGATCACTCCACACAAAAATTGCATAATTTTCTGTGTATAGTGAACCAATTTATACCATGTACTCTCTTTTATATACTTGACTAGACATAATATATGAATCCCAAAACAAACCTTAACTTATGTAAAAATGTCATGAGATGAGATGGTATTTATGGAAGTACCTTCAAAATAGTTATGTCTCTTGGATTCACGCCCTTTCATACGAATAGACACCATATAAGATTACATTATTTCATTCAAATAGAGTTAATTCTCATTCACTTCTAAAATTTTCGAATACGAGCTACTCAAAAGCTCAAGATCTTATATGTGTATCTGATGTATTTTTTTTTAAAGAAATGTTAAGAATCATGAAAGACTTTTCATGAAAATGATCATGAAAGATTTGTGACTCTTAGATTACCTTGATTAGTGTGTGATGCTTTATTCTAAGTGTAATCCAAAAGTCACAAATCTTTCATAATCATTTTCATGAAAGATTTTTTATGATACCTAACATTGTTGTTTTTTTTATTGGCAAAAAAAATTCATTAACTTGAGAATAAATTAAATCGAGACAATAAGAAAAGAAACTACATTGATGTGTAAGTATGGTAAGAAGTATATCCCAAACCTTAAGCTACCAATACATATTAGTCTTTTTCGCACCCTCTATCTCATTCATGTGACTTTGTCCTACACGTGATGATGCTAACATTTAAACATGTTAAAGAAATGCAAAAGAAACATAGTGCAAATGAGGAAGCAAAATAATTTGAGAGATTTGAACTTATGATTTTCTATAATTTAAGTTCTAATATAATATTAAATAACCAGTTATCCTAAAAAATTTAAATCCTTAGGAAATAAGATTAATAATGAATTTCAAGGTCTCCCACAGTACCAAGCATTTTCATGAGAGAAAAGATTAATGAAAAAAATGAAAAAAAGAAGGGACATTCTGTTAAAAAATGGGTAATTTACAATGATGTTTCCTGAAATTTGAGTAAAATATAATAAATTCTTAGTTTTTCCATAACTATAATAACTTCTCTTAAATGAGTCCTGTTATGGTGTGCAACCCCTTAAGGTTGCACACCATATGCAATCAACACAAAAGGTGTAAGTGGAAGGTATAAATATCAAACAGGACAGCAAACACAAAAGGTGTAAGTGTAAGGTGTAAGTTGCACACTTAAGAAAAGTCCCTCTTAAATTTAAGAGAATATCATTTTGCAATCCAAATTATTACGCAAAAATTAATTTGCCATCCAGATTTAGCATTATTTTAATTTAACCACTAAATTTTTTAAAATTTGATCAATTTACCTCCCATCGTCTATTTCCGTCAACAATCAAATGGAACTTGCTGACGTAACTACAAAGTTCATTTGGAATTTTACCCCCAAACTATATTTTAAAAATTAATTAGTCCTCTAAATATTAAAAAAAAATTAAATTTTAAATAATATATTTTGCAAAAAATATAAAAATCCTCATTTAGAATTATCTCTTTTAAGTCTTAAATTATCTCAAGTCTATTATGGACAAAACTAATTGAGCCAAGAATTTCTTGGTTACTTTCTGTGTGTGAGCGCGCGCAATTGTAACTATTTTATTCCCCAAATTAAGTTCAATAAAATTGATCGACTAATAGTAATTTCAAAATTGATTGGGTAAAAAAAATTTAAAATTCAATTACTGTCTAAAGAATGCTCAATAGGACTAATACTCAATTTTTTTTTTTAATTTAAAATTTAATTTTAACATTTTTGAAAAGAAAAATTACCTTGTTTGGTTTCAATTTTCTTAGCAGGACTAATTAGTTTTTTTTTTTTTTTCAATGAATTTTTTTTAATACTTTGAGAAATTTTTTACGTTTTAGATATACCTAACCTAGATGTACCGAAAAGGTAAAATACTTGTAAAAAAATATTTTAAAAAATCAATAAATACAAATGAATACGAAAATATACTATTGAATAGATATATATATACATATATTGTATTTTTGGTATTTAGTGAATTTTTCAAATATTTTTTTCACATATATTATACTTTTTGATTGCATTAATATTAAGTGTATCTAGAAACTAAAAAAATTATTCAAAATATTAAAAAAAAATCAGTGAAAATGAAAAAGGACAGAAAATAAAAAAATTATTTTTCAAAAAATTAAACTCAGAAAATTGGAGCAAAAAAAAGTGATTAATGAAATATTTAAATTTATTTTTTTAATATTTGAGGGGCTTATTGATTTTTAAAGTATAATTCGGTGAGTAAAATAAAATTCCAAATGAAATTTGGTGACATGTCAGCAAGTTCCGTTTGATTATAAACAAAAAGAAACAGCAGAGGTAAATTGATCAAATTTTAAAAGAATTAAGAATTAAATTAAAATAATACAAAATCTGAGTGTTAATTACTCAGATTTCATCCAAAATTTAGAGCATCTCTGATGCTATTATCTATCTAGAAGATATTACAAAATATATATTTTATTTTGAGACACTTACCCATCAATCATATTAATTAGGCTTATTTACCCATTGACTAATAAATTTATTACTGTAAATTTGTTCATAAAAATAGGAAAACTTGATAAATTTATTAATAAAATTTAATAAGTAATAAGTTTCAAAAATAAGAATTATTGATAATTTGCCGTTTTATTTTGCCTATCAACATGCTCCGGTTTAACATTTCTTCTGACTCACCTTTGCTTTGGTGATTATCGAGATGGACATGTGATCCTCCATTATGTTTTGATTGGTGGAGAGACACAAGGTCCCACGATTTATGTTGGAGATGGGGGGACAACATGGGGCTAATTGATTGGTGATTGGTTTGGAGTATGGACACGTGGTGCTCCGGAAGTATTGAATAATTTCCCCCTTTGCTTGTAGTAGTAGGCGCAGGTGGAGGCACCGGTGGAGGCGCGGACGGTGTAAGGAAACGATACTCCTCATACCTCATATTACAACTGGGTGCCAATATACGCCACCCGCTCTTCTCTAGGCAACATGTCTCGGCATACATAGCCAGATTCTGCAAACAGCGATTACAGTCGTCACCACTTATATCTTTACAACACTGCACCGTCGCAGATACGTTCTTCGGTGCAACATCACCTGCAGTTGCAGGTAATTCATCATGTGCATAATACATCATCGGCTCCTTCCCAGCCTCTGATGCCAGACGGTTCATTAAAGAAAGTGTGTCAACGTATGTATTATTGGGTGAACTAGCATTACGGGCATTATACATCAAAACTAGTGGATCTAATTTTACAGTTCCAAAGAAGTTAACAGGAGCGTATCGTAACGTGCACTCATCGTACCATATGTCTGCCCTGCTTTTAGATTGGCATCTATAGGGTTGTTGGATTTCTTGAATTGCTGCCTCCACACATTTCTGGCACATATCAGTTGCAACATCGCCTCTGCATTGGTAGAGGCCGTACAAGTTATTGGATGTGTCCTTGTAGAAGCTGTTGTTCTGGGCTGCTTTGGAGGACAAAGAGCCCAACAAGGTTTTAATGTTGGCCGTGTCATTATAAGATTTGTTAGAACAGAAGTGGTGATTGAAAGTTTGGCCAAAAACAGAGCTGATAGTAGTTAGTAGAGTGATTGTGACGAGAAATAATGATAAATTTGCTCTGAGGCGGTGGAAAAGCCACATTGTTGTGGGTATTCTTCAATCAATTACTATATGAGTAATGCTACTATATACATAGGGATGAACATGGTTCGGATTGGATCGGATTGAGATAAAATCAGGACCAATCCTTTATCTACGGTTCTTAAAAAATCAGAACCAATCAAATCCGATTAAATCTTGGAACCAATCTGAACCAATCCATTTCAACACGGATTGGATCGGTTTAGGACCATGGATTCACATAATTAAATAACAAAAATATATATATATATATATATAACACTTTAATTTTATAAAAATAAAAACATAGCGCTATATTAGTTCTACAATAGCAACATGTTTTTCTATAATAGCGACATAATGTTCTAGAATTTAAACAATCATAAAAAAATTAATTTCACCATAAGTATTTAGACCATTACAAATTAAAACTAAAACTAAAAAACAAAAGTAATAAAAGAAGATATTATACGAGGTTTATGTTTGAGTTTAGATTTTATATAGAATAAGAGAAGATACTATGGGGAGGATGTATAATAAAAATATAGACTATTTGTATACGGTCCGGATCGATTCCAATCCGGAACCGTGGGGTTCAATCCGGAACCAATCCGTGGACTACGGATTTTTAATTCTTCAATCCGGAACCGAACCACGGATTCAAAAAATCAATCCAAACCTATCGGATTGGACTGGACTTGACTGAATCGAATTACGAATTTTACGAATTTCTTGCTCAGCCCTATATATACATGATGTTAGAACACGGCAAAAAAAATTTCAATTAAAATGGACCGTGACTCGTTTAACTTGACTAGAAGATATAGCATTGGACTATTCAGCATTCAAACCTTAAGGTTGTTTTACAGTTTTATGTTTATAATTTCAATTTTTTTCAAAAACGAAAATATTAAATAATTTATGAAATTTACTAAATTTTTGTAACCACAAAAAATTAGTTTCAATTGTTTAGAATTTTTTTTTTTCTGATAATCGTAATATTTTCATTTTATCACATTTATTTTTTAAAAATAAATAAAAAATATATTTTAAAAATAAACTATCAACCTAACAAAATAAAAATACTAAATAATCGACTTAATTTTTTTGAATTACGTATATAATATAAATAGCAATAGAATAATGCTTGGGACTCCTTTTTGGGGGTCACCCCCCATTTGCCACGTGGCGGGTGGTGATTGGGGGAGCAGGAAAAAAAAAGAAAAAGAAAAAGAAAAAGAAAAGGTAACCAATGTGAGAGAGAGGGGATCAAAGGGGATGGGAGGAAAAGGGGGATGAATCATTGTTGATATTTTTTATGAAAGCATCTTCTATCAAAAACAAGGATGCTGCCAAATGCCAAAAGGTAACTCATCTTATTGTAACTTTTAGAGATGTCAATAGGATTAATGGGGTGAATATTAATTTTTTATCCCAATTCTTCTATAATTATTTTTTTCCATTCTTCATTCCCCATTCTCCATGGGTACTACCCTCTCCATCTCCTAATGGGTTTGGATTTTCTCCAACCCAACTTGACTTTTTTTTTTTTTTAACCAAAGCTAAATATACATTCAATCTTATTTTATTTTATTTGGCTCAACAACAAAATTAAATACACATTAATTAATATTGTCATATTATTCTTGTCAAATTTTATGTATATTTAGAATTTTTAAAATTTATTTAGAAAAATTTTATTCCTAAAAAAAAAATTCCAGCTTCTTTTTTTAATTTTTTTAAATTTTTAAAATTTTATGTATCTACTTCTCCTCTCTATTAATTGATCTTCGATAATCTGAAGGTGAGTTGTTGCTCTCGTTTCCATCTTCTTCTCTTCTTTTTTTTTTAATTTTTATTTGTATTTATAGAATGAATTTTCTTGTTTTAATATCTCCTGCAATTATTTTATTGGATTTATCTCTGATTTGATGGTAACCTTAGATTGAATTTCCCAATTTTCATCTCAACTAGTGATCACCTTAATTGAAATTTTATACATTTTTGTCTTCAATTTCCATGTTTTGGTTATGATTAATTGCGCATTTTTGATCTATAGTCATAATCTTGTTGCCGCTAGATTGTCGCTATCGCAAATCTCCGTTGCTATAGTGAGAGGATGAAAGAGAGTGAGAATTAGAACTCTAATTGTAAACAGAGTAGTGAAATAGGGATGGCAATGGATAACCTACCCTGTGGGTATTGATGGAGAGTCAACCCAAATATATGGGTTTTTCCCTTTTTTCTTGTCCGTCAGGTAGGGTAAGTGATGTTCTTTGAATCTCCATTGGGGATGGGTACCCATTAACTTCCCCATATTTTTTTATTTATTTAGGTACATCGAAAAATATTTTCTCCATATGTTTTCACTACTCTATTTACAATTAGAGTTCTAATTCTCACTCTCTCTCATCCTCTCACAACAGCAACGGCGATTTGCGATGGCGACAATTTAGCGGCAACAAGATTGTGACTATCGATCAAAAATGCGCAATTAATCATAACCAAAATATGGAAATTGAAGACAAAAATGTATAAAATTTCAATTAAGGTGATCACTAGTTGAGATGAAAATTGGGAAATTCAATCTAAGGTTACCATCAAATCAGAGATAAATCCAATAAAATAATTGCAGGAGATATTAAAACAAGAAAATTCATTCTATAAATACAAATAAAAATTAAAAAAAAAAGAAGAGAAGAAGATGGAAACGAGAGCAACAACTCACCTTCAGATTATCGAAGATCAATTAATAGAGAGGAGAAGTAGATACATAAAATTTTAAAAATTTAAAAAAATTAAAAAAAGAAGCTGGAATTTTTTTTTTAGGAATAAAATTTTTCTAAATAAATTTTAAAAATTCTAAATATACATAAAATTTGACAAGAATAATATGACAATATTAATTAATGTGTATTTAATTTTGTTGTTGAGCCAAATAAAATAAAATAAGATTGAATGTATATTTAGCTTTGGTTAAAAAAAAAAAAAGTCAAGTTGGGTTGGAGAAAATCCAAACCCATTAGGAGATGGAGAGGGTAGTACCCATGGAGAATGGGGAATGAAGAATGGAAAAAAATAATTATAGAAGAATTGGGATAAAAAATTAATATTCACCCCATTAATCCTATTGACATCTCTAAAAGTTACAATAAGATGAGTTACCTTTTGGCATTTGGCAGCATCCTTGTTTTTGATAGAAGATGCTTTCATAAAAAATATCAACAATGATTCATCCTCATTTTTCCTCCCACCCCCTTTGACCCCCTCTCTCTCATTGGTTACATTTTCTTTTTCTTTTTCTTTTTTTTTCCTGCTCCCCCAATCACCACCCGCCACGTGGCAAATGGGGGGTGACCCCCAAAAAGGAGTCCCAAGCATTATTCTATTGCTATTTATATTATATACGTAATTCAAAAAAACTTCCGGGCTAATGTTGAACCCCTTGGACCCTTTTTCTTGAACTTTGAACCACAGGGTTGTGTTGTACACACATAGGAGGACACCATCAGTTGGTGGCCGGCCAGAAAATCTCATTGAACCTTTTGACCCCTAGCCGGCCGGCTAGGGGGTGTGGCCGGCCGGCCACCTGGAGCAAAAGTAATATGCTGGTCGTGTTCCTTGCACTGTTCCCTTTACAGCTGTTAGGCAATATCCCCCAGAAAAGATATTTATCCGGGGGATATTTTGTGGGGGAATTTTGCTCTCCTTTTCCCCCACCTTTACACCCCCTTTTTGGCCTATATAGCAAGCAAGCTTCATCACATTTTGGGGTTGGAAAACTTCATCTTCAAGCTTCCATATAGAACTCCATTTCTATACCTCTCATTTCTTCAAAAAACCCTAAGTCCCTAACCATCATTCCTTCTACACCACCAAGCTCTACCACCACCATCTCATTTCCAGCAACAAGGAAGGTTTCTCAAAGGCCAAAGAAGCTGCAAATTGGTCCAAGAAGCAACAAAAGTTTGAGTCTTCAAGGGTAAGTAATACTTTTACCCTTTTGACCCTTTTTCTTGATTCATTTGTAAGCCCCACTTGCTTTTTGTTCCAAGCTCCGGCCCTAACTGAAAAGGGCCCTCTTTTGAGCTCATCTTCACTTTTCATTAAGGGCTTGAGCCCTCCATAATACACTTGCTTCATTGATCCTCTTATATGTCATGATTTTGCATGCTATTTTTGGCCCATGAGTAATCTGTTTTTGAGCATGTTGTAAACTGATATTAGGCTTATTTTCAGCCCCTCTTCAACATTGAAGAAGGGCTCAACACCATTTGAGACTTCCATGTTGTACTTACCTTTATACTCCCCTTTTGGTCCCATTTTTGCATGCAATGGCAGCCTACCATGCTTTTGTTTTTGGCCATTTTACAGTTCTGAAAAAGTGCTTATTTTGGTCCATTCTTCATGTTTCATTTAGGTCCTTTCATGGTTTGAGGCATCTTTCATACACTTCTTTTGAGCCTTGTTTTGCATCACATTTTTAGCATATTTGTATACTGATTTTGAGGCTGCCATACACTGTAAATGTTCATATTTTTGGTCCCTTTTCAGTGTTGTAGAAGGAAATTTTGCAGTTTGGGTTTTGCTTATATCACTTGCTTCATTACCCCTCTTTTGGCCCCTATTCTTGCATGCCATTTTTGCCATACCTATGCTTGCTGTTTGGCCATGTTTATATTCGGATCAACAAGGCTTGTTTCTGCCGACGA
>NW_021024802.1:581050-659041 GCF_004153795.1 Camellia sinensis
TTATCCGCCGGCATCCTATGTGAGTGTGGCTGAGGCTCACTCATGTTGGTATAAGTCCATATCATGTTTTCATCTCATTTTCATTGCATTCTGTCATCGCCTCGGTTTGCGTGCCCGTGTGCACGTACTTCGAGGCATCTCATTTTCATTGCATTCTGTCATCGCCTCGGTTTGCGTGCCCGTGTGCACGCACTTCGAGGCATCTCATTTTCATTGCATTATGTCATCGCCTCAGTTTGCGTGCCCGTGTGCACGCACTTCGAAGCATGTCATTCCATAGCATTGTATATGTTAGGATTGCATCTTAGTTGCATTTCACGCATGTCATGCATATTGCATCGTGTCCGGAATAGAATTTAAACAATCATAAAAAAATTAATTTCACCATAAGTATTTAGACCATTACAAATTAAAACTAAAACTAAAAAACAAAAGTAATAAAAGAAGATATTATACGAGGTTTATGTTTGAGTTTAGATTTTATATAGAATAAGAGAAGATACTATGGGGAGGATGTATAATAAAAATATAGACTATTTGTATACGGTCCGGATCGGTTCCAATCCGGAACCAATCCGTGGACTACGGATTTTTAATTCTTCAATTCGGAACCGAACCACAGATTCAAAAAACCAATCCAAACCTATCGGATTGGACTGGACTGGACTGGATCGAATTACGAATTTTACGAATTTCTTGCTCAGCCCTATATATACATGATGTTAGTCTCTTCTATGTGCATGCTCTTGTTGAGACATTTCAGACGTTGAAAATTAGAACACGGCAAAAAAAATTTCAATTAAAATGGACCGTGACTCGTTTAACTTGACTAGAAGATATAGCATTGGACTATTCAGCATTCAAACCTTAAGGTTGTTTTACAGTTTTATGTTTATAATTTCAATTTTTTTCAAAAACGAAAATATTAGATAATTTATGAAATTTACTAAATTTTTGTAACCACAAAAAATTAGTTTCAATTGTTTAGAATTTTTTTTTTCTGATAATCGTAATATTTTCATTTTATCACATTTATTTTTTAAAAATAAATAAAAAATATATTTTAAAAATAAACTATCAACCTAACAAAATAAAAATACTAAATAATCGACTTAATTTTTTTGAATTACGTATATAATATAAATAGCAATAGAATAATGCTTGGGACTCCTTTTTGGGGGTCACCCCCCATTTGCCACGTGGCGGGTGGTGATTGGGGGAGCAGGAAAAAAAAAGAAAAAGAAAAAGAAAATGTAACCAATGAGAGAGAGGGGGTCAAAGGGGGTGGGAGGAAAAATGAGGATGAATCATTGTTGATATTTTTTATGAAAGCATCTTCTATCAAAAACAAGGATGCTGCCAAATACCAAAAGGTAACTCATCTTATTGTAACTTTTAGAGATGTCAATAGGGTTAATGGGGTGAATATTAATTTTTTATCCCAATTCTTCTATAATTATTTTTTCCCATTCTTCATTCCCCATTCTCCATGGGTACTACCCTCTCCATCTCCTAATGGGTTTGGATTTTCTCCAACCCAACTTGACTTTTTTTTTTTTTTAACCAAAGCTAAATATACATTCAATCTTATTTTTATTTTATTTGGCTCAACAACAAAATTAAATACACATTAATTAATATTGTCACATTATTCTTGTCAAATTTTATGTATATTTAGAATTTTTAAAATTTATTTAGAAAAATTTTATTCCTAAAAAAAAATTCCAGCTTCTTTTTTTAATTTTTTTAAATTTTTAAAATTTTATGTATCTACTTCTCCTCTCTATTAATTGATCTTCGATAATCTGAAGGTGAGTTGTTGCTCTCGTTTCCATCTTCTTCTCTTCTTTTTTTTTTAATTTTTATTTGTATTTATAGAATGAATTTTCTTGTTTTAATATCTCCTGCAATTATTTTATTGGATTTATCTCTGATTTGATGGTAACCTTAGATTGAATTTCCCAATTTTCATCTCAACTAGTGATCACCTTAATTGAAATTTTATACATTTTTGTCTTCAATTTCCATATTTTGGTTATGATTAATTGCGCATTTTTGATCGATAGTCACAATCTTGTTGCCGCTAAATTGTCGCCATCGCAAATCGCCGTTGCTGTTGTGAGAGGATGAGAGAGAGTGAGAATTAGAACTCTAATTGTAAACAGAGTAGTGAAATAGGGATGGCAATGGATAACCTACCCTGTGGGTATTGATGGAGAGTCAACCCAAATATATGGGTTTTCCCTTTTTTTCTTGTCCATCAGATAGGGTAAGTGATGTTCTTTGAATCTCCATTGGGGATGGGTACCCATTAACTTCCCCATATTTTTCTATTTATTTAAGTACATCGAAAAATATTTTCTCCATATGTTTTCACTACTCTATTTACAATTAGAGTTCTAATTCTCACTCTCTTTCATCCTCTCACTATAGCAACGGAGATTTGCGATAGCGACAATCTAGCGGCAACAAGATTATGACTATAGATCAAAAACGCGCAATTAATCATAACCAAAACATGGAAATTGAAGACAAAAATGTACAAAATTTTAATTAAGGTGATCACTAGTTAAGATGAAAATTGAGAAATTCAATCTTGTTGGAAAATAAAATCAGTTTTCTCAAAAACGATTTGCCGGATTTGGACTCTTTGGTTCAGACTTAGAACCGTGACAACGAAAGCCGAGTCCGAGCTGTAGCGAGGTCCCCCGCGGGCTTGTTACAGGACCCAAGCATTATTTTTAAAGTTTCTAATTGGGTTCATATTTAATGCCGCGTAGTGAATAAAACGGTGTATTTGGTTGCTCAAAACCATTTTCGAATGAATGACAATTCAACGCGCGTTTTCGAGTTCGTGAAAATGGCTTTAGGTGGGTTTCTTCTACATTTGTGAAATGTGTTTGTCCTACATTAGAAAGGCTTATGGATTTGTGTGGGTTTATATAACCTAGCTTAGGATACTTGGGATGGGCCCCAAGGGATACCCAAGTTTGTAGAAGGGTGAGGTTATAGGTGAAGTGGGCTAGATCCATTGGACCTAAAATAAAAACCCCACGCGCGGGCCGCTGTCCGTCCGGGTAGGCTTGGGCACGAATGCGTGGTGTGAGATTGGGTTGGGCTTGTTCGGCCGAATACTTATCTTTCTGGGCCAAAAACAATTGTAATTTATTTATTTATCTTTAATTTTGATTTCAAAATTCAAAATAAATTGGTCTAAAATTTTTTCCTTCACCCAAACAGATCCTAACCCCCCTGAACAGGTTTGAACCTGTTGAATCCTTTCCTGGACAGATCTGTAATTGTCCAAACAATCCAAACAAATTTTTTATCTGTTGAAATTTGTCCGAACAGTTGCCTACCTGTTGGTACCAGTTCGGAACAGCCGTCTTTCCTCCTATATAAAGCCTGCCATTCTAGCATTTCTGGAATTGAAACTTTTCCAGACTTCTTCCCTTTCTTCTTCCGTTCGTCCTCTTTTGCTCCTGTATTTGTTTCTGCATATATTTTCAGGAAAAGAAAGAGAAAGAGTAACAACATCGTTTGGTTCGCTAGACTTGATTTTATAGTGCTGTAAAATCAATTATTAGTCGTTGCATCCTAGAAAGTAGACGCCAGTTAAAACTTTAAGCACCGGAGCGAGAGCGAAATTTACTCTAAGGAGATTGTGTCCAACACAAGCCTTGACATTAATGTCTGTAAGCGTTTAATTCGAAAAATAATATATATAATTATTTTTTCAATTATTTTATTGTTTGTTTCATTTACACATTTAATTTACACATATACACCACTGTGGGAATAACAAGGTTACCATCAAATCAGAGAGAAATTCAATAAAACAATTAAAGGAGATATTGAAACAAGAAAATTCATTTTATAAATGCAAATAAAAATTAAAAAGAAGAAGAAGAAGAAGAAGATGGAATCGAGAGTAACAACTCACCTTCAGATTATCAAAGATCAATTACTAGAGAGGAGAAGGAGATACATAATATTAAAAAAATTTAAAAAGAAGATGGGATTTTTTTGTAGGAATAGAATTTTTCTAAATAAATTTAAAAAATTCTAAATATACATAAAATTTGACAAGAATAATGTGACAATGTTAATTAATGTGTATTTGATTTTGTTGTTGAGCAAAACAAAATAAAATAAGATTGAATGTACATTCAGTTTTGGTTGTGAATCTAAAAAAAAAAAAGGTCAAGTGAGGTTGGAGAAAATCCAAACCCATTAGGAGATGGGGAGGGTAGTACCTATGGAGAGTGAGGAATGGGAAAAATAATTATAGGGAAATGGGGATGGGAATTAAAATCCACCCCATTAACTCCCATTGCCATCCTTGGTGAAAACATATGGAGAAATTATTTTTTGACATACCCAAAAAAAAAAAAAAAACATATGTGGAAATTAGTGGGTACCCATTCCCGCCCCATCCCCAGTGGAGATTTAAAGAATATCACTTATCATTCCCGACGAACAAGAAAAAAAGGGAAAACTCATGTATTTGGGTTGGGTCTCCATAGATACTCACAGGATAGGTTATCCATTGACATCCTTCGTAACTTTACTCCTTCATTTCATAGACCAAATTTCAAGTTCAATTTTGGGTAAAATGCACTTTTTCCCTTAATTAGAAAGACAATACTTACCAAGGCCAACAATAATAGCTCAAACTTGAAAATAAATAAACTAGATACAATTTACATAACGGAGAAGAAATAAAAACTGTAAAAGATATCAAATTTCTATCTACATAAGGGAGAAGAAATAAAAACTGTAAAAGATATCAAATTTCTATCTATATGAGTTAAACCCACAATTTTACATTACAAAAGGGTGCTATACAATCATATAAGGCCTTGGTTTATATAATTAAAGTCATGCCTATGTGTATTATATTTAAAAATTGGGTTAATTACACTTTTCACCCCGTTTAATTCAAATTTCAATTTAAATAATTTAGTTTCTATACTTTAAGTTTAGTTTCAATTTAAGGTTAAAATTAACAATTTTCAGACAGTCGTCACTTTAAGTCTAGTTTTAATTTGGTCATTCTATCTAAATTTGAGGTTAACATTAACAATTTTGGGAAACTTATCATTTTTTAAAGTGTACAAATAAACAAAAATTTAAATGAAATGATCAAATTGAAACTAAACTTAAAGTTTAGAGATTAAAATGCTTAAATTGAAATTATAAGAACTAACGTGAAATTTGGATCAAACTGCAAGGGTAAAAAGTGTAACTAACTCTTAAAAACTAGTGAAACTTACTATGACACGTAAGATATCACATAAAGACTAAAGTTAGTAATATAGTTAATTACACCAAGACTCCTTCAAGTACTTGTGAATATTAACTTATCCCTCTCATCTATGAACTCATATATTTTGATTTCTTAAATTATAAAAATGTATCAGCTTTATTTCTTCTAAACCACTTTCAGAATAAGTATATTTGTATGATTTTTATAGTTGAGGGGGGTTAGCATGAATGGTGGGGTAGCACCCAACTCACTAAAGGTGTGAAGAATAGCTGGCCATGTGCAAGGCCAACCAACCTCTCCATATTCTCTTAAGTGTATAAATAGAGATGGCGAAGAGAGAGCAAGATACACACAGACAGGAGAGCAATACATGTGAAAAGCAGTGTATACTCTGTGTTATCAGAGTAAGAGAGAGTAAGCTATATAGAGAGAGAGTGTGAGTTGAGTGTGTAATCCTCCTCTTGTTAATATATACTGTTATCGCTCCCGTGGACGTAGGCTGGATTACCAAACCACGTTAAAACTTTTGTGTTATTGCTTGTTTGCGTTCCTGGTGTGCCCCTCCTTCCCCCAATCCCCAACAAGTGGTATCAGAGCTCGGGTGGTGAAAAATCGAGTTTTTTCCGAAAGTGCCCAGATTTTGAAGTGACTGAAATCCATTTTCAAGCATACCAGGAGGAAGCCCTAGAGGAGAGGAGTCCAAAACTGCAAACCACAGTTCCAGAGGACCCCACACGCGCCATCATGAGCCACTAGAAGAAAGCACGTAAAGAACGCGCGCCTCACGCGCTAGCGAGAAGAAGAAGACGAGTTGAGGCGTGTGTGTTTCTGACGTCATCTTGAGCCAAGCTGAGCCGAGCCAAGCCGAGAAGTCAGCTGAGCGGAGCTGCCAAGCCGAGATAGAGCCGTTAACCAACCGCTGACCAGGCCGAGTCGGAGCCAAGCCACCAAGCCGCGTGCTAGAGCCGTTGACCAGTGCTGAGTTGCATTGACCACGCTGCCAAGCCGCGCTGCCGAGCCGCTGACGTTAAGCCAGCTGAACCGGAGGAATTATCCGATGCTTCTTAGCTGCACCAGATTCTGTAAATCTGAACCGTCCAAACTATTTTGGCTTGATCTGAGTCATTTGGAGTTCGTTTTTGACGATCCAACAGTACTTTCCAACTATTTGAAATATTCTGGACACATCCATACAGTTAGATTTTTTAATCGGAGTTTCTGTAAAAAGAAAGAAGATCAAAATGGCAAGAAAATGTGCAAGTTTCATGATAGAGCCTTTTAATGGTAATAATGACTTTACCTTGTGGCAGCAAAAGGTGAAAAATATTCTAACACGAGAGGGCTTGGTAAAAGCTCTTCACAAAAAGTCTAACAAACCGGCAAACATGCAGGATGACAAGTGGAAGGAGTTGAAAGAACTGGCAAACAGCACGATCCAGTTATATCTCGGGAACAACACACTCCGAGAAGTCATCAATGAAAAAGATCTGGCAGAGCCATGGGCAAAGCTCGAAATGAGGTACAAGTCAAAGTCTTTGACAAATCGGTTATCTTTGAAGAAGCAGCTGCACACACTTCAAATGCCAAGAGGAGCGAACCTTACAGAACATTTGGATGAGTTCAACAGGCTCACAATGGAGTTGGATACTATTGGAGTGAAGACCGAGGAGGAAGATAAGGCTATTATCTTGCTGGTTTCCTTACCTTCGTCATATGAGCATCTCAGCACTACTTTATTATACGGGAAGGATACTCTTGGACTGGATAAGGTGGTTGCTAGGCTTATTTCTCATGAGGCGATAAAGAAAAAGGAAAGTAGAAAGCACCTAGAAGGAAATGCCTTGGTTGCATCAGAAAATGAGCAAGGCAAAGGCAGGTCCAATGATAGACGAGGTAGATACAAATCAAGAGGACGTTCGCAATCAAGGCCAGGCTACAGAAGAAAGTGCTATTACTGTGATCAGGAGGATCACCTCATCAAAGACTGTGCAAAGCTTAATAAGGACAAGGCAAACAAAGAACAGGCAAGCTAATCAAATGTTGCTGCTGTAGTGGATGCTGAGGATGAATATGCACTCACAGTTTTGTCGAGTATGATGAAACCTAATTGGATTTTAGATTCCGGAAGTACATACCATATATACATAGACAGAAAACTTTTTTTCACCTACCAAGCGAAAGACGGAGGTATTGTTCGTGTGGCTAACAACACTATAAATAAGATTGTTGGCATGGGAATAGTACGACTCCGAATGGAAGATGGAAAAATTTTCACGTTGGATGGAGCCCGACACGTGCCAAAACTGAAGAAGAATCTAATTTCCTTAAGTATGCTAGACTTGAAGGGTTACAGCTTCTCATTTAGTAAAGGAAATCTCAAAGTTATCCATAGAGATACGGTGATGCTATATGGACGACTAGAGGGGAATCTGTACAGACTTGTTGAAGAGGTTGTGACAAAAGGAGCTACTGTCACTTACCAGGCAAGAAGTCCAAGACACGCACCGAAAAGACATAGGACTCAGCAGACATGGTAACCAAAGTGTACAAGAACACATGGAGACAGTTCAAAGGTACACAAAATGGAGCTATTACAACCCATTTTAAAAAAAGCTGAGAGCAAAGAGACCAAGACAGCAAAGCATGTCACAGGGAAGAAAAGAGTTTCTTTTGCTCCTGAATTAGAGACATATTGTGATCTCTCCAAGACTGCATCGAAGGGAGAGATGCAATCACAAAGAATTACAAAGTAAGCTTTGCATGGCACCCCAGTGAGGGGGTGTAGGGCATTCCAGGCAAGGGGTGCTATTGTGGATCACCTCACATGGGTTGAGGGGGTTGATTTGTTGGATATCAACCCATTGTAAGAGTGGTAGCCACATGGTAAGGGTGGCACCCAGGGGTGTGGGCACTCAAGGGCCAGGGCGGTTACGTGCCCCCCCTGAGATTTTGGATTTTTTTTTTTATTAACATAAAGAAAATATTTTAAATAAAAAAATTTATAAAAATATTATTTAAAGTGAAATGTCAATGACATTTTTAAAATTATGAGAACAATAATGGTTATTTTGATTGAAAGTAAAGAGACTATGATAAGTTATATTATTATTTATAAAAATTTCAATATAATGGTGATGTCTATAATTATTGATATGCAAACATAATTAATCTCAATGAAGATATATGAAATTTATTGGATTGTTATGTACATTTGACATTTAGAGTTTGTCCTCCATATGTTTTTTTTCATTCATAACTAAAATGACCACTATATAAATTACAATCAAGTAACACATCTTCAATTATAAAAAAAATTAAAAAATTACAATAGGTCATAACTAATATCAAAATGAGTCATAACTAACTATTACTTGATATATAGTAATAGCCAAAATAACAACCATAAGAAGTTATAACTAAATTATATCTAACACTATAATGTGTTATAACTAAATATCACGAAAATCATAATTATGACATATGATAGATACTTTTTTTCTATGGTGTGTTTTATAGAATTTTTCTACTAAAATAAATTATTTCTATCTCAACTTATCTTCTTTTTTAATTTTCCAATCTACCTATAAATAGTTACTCTCCAATATTTATATACGGTGTTGTTTTTTTTTTTTTTTTTTTTTTTTTTTTTTTTTTTTTTTTTTTTTTTTTTTTTTTTTTTTTTTTTTTTTTTTAAAAAAAAAAAAAAAAAAAAAAAATTGCTTGGTTAAAGTTTTCCAAAAATACTTTTCAGAAAATTCTACTTTCTTGTTTTTTGGGTTTTTTTATTTATTTTTACTAAATTTTTTTAATATTTTAAGCAATTTTTTTTTTTAAATTTTTAGACATATTTAACATAAATATTGTACGGGGAGCAAATATTCAGGCAAACCCGTACTCCTTTCTTCCAAGCCCCTTCCTGTCTGATCGACCTGCGTACACAACGGCGGTGAGCTACCTGGCGGTGTATGGCCAGAAAACCCCTCCGACGATCAAGTTAGCACACACCTTGGGATAGAGAGAGAGAGAGAGAGAGAGAGAGGAGAGAGTTGTGTGTAAGTGTTTCTTACAAAAATGTTCGTGTCCCCTCAGCATGGGTGTCGCAGACATGTTTATATACCTTCTGCGCCCCAAATCTTCCCCCAGTGATCTCTCGACACCTAGTATTGCTATCCCATCCGTTAGCACAAATCTTGCTGAACATCACCTAACCCAACTGCCAGCCCACTCTACTGGGAGCTCGGCAGCCGGGGTGCAGCATCACGGCTGCCGACAACCAGGCTGCACTTCATGCCCAAGGGTACCAATAGCCGAGCTTCGTTCTTATTGTGCTCGACCGCATTCCAGCAAAGTCGAGCTCCAGAAAGGTCATGCCAATCAACCAAAGGCTTTCTTGCCGAGCTTCGGGCACAAGCTTTCCCGCCGAGCCAAAGGTGTATGCCTTCTGGCCGAGCAACGCAAGTTGCACGGTTACCACCGGTGCAAGTCCAAGTAGTTCGGCCACAAGCTGAGCAGCCCCAACTCCGGGTAAATCCAAAGCTATCTCGTCCCAACACGTCCTTGGGCCTTCAACTTGCTCGGCTTTTATCTCGGCCCACTTCCAGCTCATAAATCTCCCTCTCAATTGCCCCTTAATTCCGTCCACGCAAGCGTGACTGGGATTGTCTATTTTGACCAGGGTAACTCTTCCTCGGTCTTCGATTTTGCAAGAGGTCAACCGAGCTAGTTTCCTTGCTCGGTTCCTTGACTTGCTCGGTCGATGCCTCGTCTGACCTTCCTGTCTCTTCAACTCTGACGCTGCCATTAATGAGGGCACGTGTCAATCTCTTATTGGCCCTTGAGCAGCCAACCCAACTGTCCTCTCAAATTTGAATTTGGGCGGCTTCTTCCCCTCTATAAACATGCCCCTTCATTCTTCCTTTCATTCCTACTGCTTCTCCTCAAGCTTTTGACGTTTCAGAGCTCAAGCATCCCCAGCAAAACTTCGTCCCTACCATTCCTTGCATTTGTGCTCGAAGAAGTAGGCCCTGCCCTCAACTGGTAAGTTCTCTGAGCCTCGTTTTTGCTATTTCAGTCGGTATTTCACATATTAGGGCACTAAATCCATAGGTGTTAGGGTATTAGGCACCCAAAACCGTCCTTAACCCTTCACTCTCCTTGTTGTTCTTCATTTTCTCTGATGAACATTGAAGATCTGGGGCGGACCGGGCTCCTGGTCTTCCTTTGATCCAAAAAATCATTAAGACTGAGCAAATGACCAATTTGCCCCAACCTTAGTAGAAACCAGGGTAGCCAGAGGACTAGGCCGCTCAACCGGGCTAACATCTGGTCCGCTTGAGCGACCGAGCTCCTTGGTTTACCTTTACGACCGAGGTGGTTGGCACTCTTCATCACCGAGCTAAAGTCAAGCTCGTTTTGCGCGACCGCGCTCACACTTACAGTTGCTATCCTTTTCTTACAGAGTCTAAGGGGACCACTGACCAAATATTGAGGCTCTCAAAGACCGAGCAGCCATCAAAACACCAGCTTGTGCCAAAACCACCTCAGCCGAGCTAATCCAGCCGTCTACACATGGGGCGCTTTCGCTTCCTTGTTGACACTCCGGCTGGCTTAGTCGCCTTCCGCGAAGAGTACGGTATCCCAGTTGATGTTCACTTAGAGCTCGCCGATATGGAGACAACCCCTTGGGACAGATTTGACCAATGCCCCTTCACCGTGCTGTCCATAATTGAAGGAGGCCTCCGCTTCCCGGTCAACCCACTGATGACCGAATTCCTGCGCCGCATCGGGCTAGCACCCACCCAAGTCTCTACCAACACCTACCGAATAATCAATGGCGTGCACGAACTAAACAACCGGCTGGGCACAAACTTAGGTTTAGCCGAGATACTACGACAATACACCCTTGGGCACACCGGCGATGGCTTCGCGTATTATTTAAAAATTCGACCGGGCAAAGAAAAGATAGTGACCGGTATCCCAAATAAGGACTTACACGACGACGACTTTTACTGGGTGTCTGGCAACTATGAAATAGCCGACGTACCAGGCTGGTTCATTAGCAAGAACTTGGGTTCCACATGTAAGCCGTGCTAACTTGCTCGGTTGATTGCCTTTCTATATTATTCCATACTTGACATTTTTCCACTTTCCTTTGCAACGATTCAAGCCTTGCAAGCCAACTACCAATATCCCAACGAAGAAGCCATCCGGACCGTGCTCCGCTACCGCAACCGGGATTGCAACGAATTGCTCGGCTACACTCCCACATATCGGTACTCAGCTGCACGTCGGAGTAAGGTCACAGACTTTCTCCGTGCTCCATTACCTCCTCCAGACCCAACATTACCGGATGTGCCCTTAATCTGGTTAATCGAGGCCGAAGAGATGGCGAAGCGAAGTCGTATCAAGAACCTCCTCACGGTAACTTCCGCCGAGATAACAAAACCTACATAAATAAAAATAAATAATTGCTTGTACCATTTCTTTCTCCTGTATTCATGCATTGGACAAAAAAATTTAACTCATAAAAATTGCCTAACTGGCCTAAAGAGTCTACGTCTCCAAGGCTTTGATATTTTTAGAGCTCAAAGCAGGGCAACTCCACACCCATTGTTATTGAACACCTTGAATTTTTTTTTAATTGTAAATATATATACATACATATATATATATATGCAATTCAGTCTAAAATTTTATATTGAATATTCTAACCCACTTTCTTGAACACCCACCATAGTTGAACACCCAACCAGTTCACTTTCTTAAACACTCAACTCAACTCAACCCAATCCAATCCAATCCAATTCATAATCTTTTAATCAATATATATGATTTGTGACACATGGTATGTTTTGGATTTTTGCTTTTTCAGTCTGTGCAAAGTTTCTTGTTGACAAAATTGTGTGATTTTGCAATTCTCAACAAGTGTATCACCTAAATGTGTTAATGTTGATCAACAGTTTTATTTCAATTTGAATTAAAGGAGTTTTTCTCTTCTTCTTCTTCTTCTTCTTCTTCTTCTTCTTCTTTTTTTTTTTTTTTATCATGCTTGCGATAAAAATAAAATATATTTATGTAAATTTTTGTATCTACATTTTATTTTTTGAAACAATGATATTAATATATTAGAATTTTATTTTATTTATTTGTTAGTTTATGATTTGAAAAGTCCAAAAAAATTAAATTTTTGTGTGTCTACCTTAAAAAAAATTTATGGAGTACTCACTCACTGTGAACATCCTGAAAAAAAATAAAATAATTCTAGACTCGCCACTGGCTCAAAGTGAACTTCCGTTTGGGGGCTTTCTTACATTTAAAAAATATATATTATGACCAAAAGATTATGTATTTATTTGTTTATTTATTTTTTGACAATATTTATAAAAAGATTATTTCCATATATAACTAGTAAAATTTATTTAAATATATAACAAGGTTTACGATAAAAAAAAAATTATCAAATAATCCGAGCTTAAGCACTAAATAAAAAATGAATAAATTATAATACAATATCACTTGACCACAATTATTGTCACATTTTTATCTACAAAATTGTTAATCAGGCTTGCATAATCTAACTTATCAACTAAATTATTTTCAATGAATAAATTGCTAATTTATTAATCTTTTTTGTGACATAGTTGACCAATAATCTATAACTGGTATAATTATTTGTATTATATAAGCAATTCAAAAAAATTAAGTCAATTCAATTATGTAGTATTTTTATTTTGTTGTGTTAATAGTTTATTTTTAAAATGTATTTTCTATTTATTTTTTAAAAACAAATGCGATAAAATAAAAATATTATGATTATCAGGAAAAAAAAAATTCTAAACAACTGAAGCTAATTTTTTGTGGTAACAAAAATTTAGTAAATTTCATAAATTATTTAATATTTTCATTTTTGAAAAAAATTGAAATTATAAACATAAAACTGTAAAACAACCTTAAGGTTTGAATGCTGAATAGTCCAATGCTATATCTTCTAGTCAAGTTGAACGAGTCACGGTCCATTTTAATTGAAAAGAATTTTGTCGTGTGTTCTGATCTGGCATTATCTAAAAAATTTAAAAATTCAAAAAATTATTAAAAAAAAATTATAAAAATTGATTTGTAGAGGAAAATTAGGATTGGGAATTGTGCAGCCGTAATTGTTGACTTTTGGTGAATAGTGCTAACTTTTTAGCTTTTTGAGTAACTTTTTGACTTTTTGACTTTTTTGGATCTTCCCAAACTTGCCCTAAGGCTTGGTTTGACATACATTATGAAAGTTAAAAAGTTACTCAAAAAATCAAAAACTTAACACTATTCACTAAAAAAAATATTAAAAAAATAATATCAGCATAATAACACAAATAAAAAACAATACAAATCAAAAGGTGCTGACGTGATGGCCCATCAGTGATTGGGAGAGAAAAAAAAATAGGGAGTAAAATATTTATTAAATTAGATGATGGAGTTGGGCCCGTGGAGGCTCACCATGGGTTTCACTTTGGTAATTTGAATCGTATAATATGTAAAACTCGTCTAGTACTATATGCCTATAAAAAATCACGTCTATCGGATATCGTTAAATATATGATCAAATCAGTTTTGTATAAAAATATATGGTGTTATAGTTAACAGTTAACAAGAAAAACTAACATGATTAGATAGCTACCGATATCTAATTAACGTGATTTTTTACATGCATATAGTACTTGACGAGTTCTACACATTGAACGGTTCCGATTAGTAAAACGGGAGCCGTGGTAGGCCCCCATGGGCTGAACAGAACCGACCAATTTATGTCCGAAAAGTAGAGAATCAATCTTCTACACACCCTATTCAGACCGTACGGCCTATACCATTACTTTATTCCCCTATATACTTATTTATACAATTTTTTAATACATTTTTTTTCAAAAAAAATAAAAAAATTAATTCAAACATTCATATTTTTTTCTCAACTTTTTAATTTAAAAAGACAAAAAATACACTTATTTAAGACACTCTAAAAAATCCCTAACATCATATATATATATATATATATAGAGAAGAGGATGTGGTTAGAGATGCTCTGATAGATACCTACCTACTAGACCTAATAAGTGCATCATTGATTCTGTGTATAATTTCTGTTTATTTGTGTAGCATCCGTACCAAAATAGTTTGTTTCATATTTTCAATGCATGTGAAAAGATCATTGCATACTTTTTTTTAGGAAAAAAATCGGGACTTCCTTTTCTTCCCACCTCTTGATCCCTTATCTCTTTATTGGTTTTTTTTTTTTTTTTTTTTCTTCTCCAATCACCATCCGCCATGTATGTACGAGGTGATAGAAGTGGTGATTACAGGAGTCTCAATCATCACCCTTAATATTAATATATCATATTCAGGTGGTGTTTGGCAAGAAGGTTTGAATGGGTTTGGGGCTAAAATAGTCACAAAAAATAAAATAGGTTATTTTAGTCACAAAAAACAAAACATCAAATCCAACCCATAATCATTACAATCCTTTCTCACAAAAAAAGTTAAAAAAATCAAAAAGTCAAAAAATCCTTCCCAAACCAGGCTAAAATAGCCGAGGCTAAAATAATCAAAAAATCAAAAAACTAAAAAGCCAACCCACTTCCCAAACGAAAGCTCAATGTGTACAGTAGCTTTACAGCTACATAGGTTGTCCTTTTTGCTTTCGGTGCCTTTTTCCTTATTAATAAATCATTTTCAATGTGTAGAATAGCTTTACAGCTAGATAGGTTCTCCTTTTTGCTTTCGGTGACCTTTCCTTTAGACAATAATGATGTCGGTAGGCAATAATGCCGTCTGTAACTGGTATAGTGATTTGTACGGCGCTGATAGAGACCCCGGTGGGGTCATCCCACGACCCCCACTGGCACGCCATTGGTCAGGATATATATATATATAGAATAATGTTTGGGACCCCTTTTGGGGGTCACCTCTCATCCCCTTTGTCACGTGAAGGATGGTGATTGGGGGAGCAGAAAAAAAAAGAAAAAGAAAAAGGTAACCAATGAAAGAGAGAGAGGGTCAAAGGGATGAAAGGAAAAGAAAAGATGAATCATTGTTGATAACAATAATGCTCCAGATCCCGTTTTCCCCCACCTCTACCGATACCACCCTTACACACGTGAAGTTGACGAAAGATATATATATATATATATATCAACAATGATTCATCCTCCCTTTTTCTTTCACTCCCTTTTTCTCTCATTGGTTATCTTTTTTTTTTTTTTTTTTTTTTCTGCTCCTCCAATCACCACCCGCCACGTGACAAAAAGGGGTGAGGGGTAACCCCAAAAAGGGGTCCCAAGTATTATTCAAAAAATATTTTGTGAGGGCATGTGGTAAATCGTGAGGGTGACTTGGTCAATGAGTTTTGTACTTTGATCAGATACTCCAATAAAGCCATTTGTGGCTGGTGATAAAGCAGACTGACAAGAACATTTGTCCTTGTTTTTGATAGAAGATGCTTTCATAAAAAATATTTTGTGGGGGCATGTGGTAAATCGTGAGGGTGACTTTGTCAATGAGTTTTGTACTTTGATCAGATACTCCAATAAAGCCATTTGTGGCTGGTGATAAAGCAGACCGACAAGAACATTTGTCACGTTGTGGGGGACGAGCTTCATCACCAAATGGGAAAGTAGAAATTTCACATCTATTGCTTTCCCTTGTTTCTCTTGACCACTCTCATCTCTCTCAACGTTTGAAACGTTTGGTTTGAGAATAGATTATTTTAGTAATTTTATTTTTTTTTTGCTCAAATACGAGTCAGAAAAAATTAATATTTTTGAGATATTTTTTTTTTACTTTTTATGAAAAAATATACAAATAATAGAGAGAAAGTAAAATTTTCAAATTTTTTTGCATAATTATTTAAATTTTTAATTTTTTAACTTAGTAACTTTTTTTATTGGGAAAAGATTGTGTTAGCTACTTTTCATTGCTTATAAAGAAAGTTTCAGTTGAGAAACGCGTCACAGAGAACCAAAAAACTTTGAGGAAATTTCCTTTTCCTCCCTAATTATACTCGTTTGATCAATTTTACACTTGAACTTTGGGTATTATCAACTTATCCTCTTAGCTATTTAAATCGTAATCAATTTACGTCCTACAATCACAATTAAACGAAAAAAGTTTTAAAAAAAATTATATTTTGGCCTCAAATTTTAAATTATAGATCCAAACTCACCATCTTTTCTCATTGTACCTCTACAACTCTGCCGGTCACCACTGTCGTCGGCCAACCCTCCTCCTCTCTCCGCTAATGCAACTCCTCCTTCAACCTTCCCCTTCTGCCTCTAGTCACCCATCTTTCGACATGCCAAAATGTCTTTAAACATGAAGAACATTTGTCTTATTCAATTACATGTTAGAGAGAGAAAGCAAGAGAAAGAGATAGAGCAAGAGGCCTCTGTATGAAAAAGAATGAGAAACATAAAAAAAACTTCATTGTTGCTCTACACTATGTCTCTTCACCATACTCATCATCACTCTCTTCCCAATCTCCACTACATCTTTTGATATCATCACATGAACACAACCCCTTAGACTCAACCAAACCATCGTCTTCCAAGGCCAAGTATTACAATTAGCCTTCTTCTCACCTAGTAATTGCATTACTTCTTCATGGCATGTTATATGGAGTTTGTTTGTTTATGTGAATTGTAAAGGAGGGGCTCGGGTAACGAGGAGAGGCTAGGGCAGCGGGAAGGAGGTGATTGGAGGCGTTGGGGGAAGGGTTGCAGTGGCGGAGGGAAGATGAGGGCTAGTCGGCAAAGGCGGTGGCCGGCAAAGTTGTAGAGAGGAGAAATGGAGTGCTTAGGTAGAAGATGGTGAGTTTAGATCTATAATTTGAAAATTTGGGCCAAAATCTAATTTATTTTTTTACTTTTTTTTTTGTTTAAATGTGATAGTATGGGGTAAATTGATCATGATTTGAATAGGTTAGGAGGTAAATTGACAATATCAAAAGTCTAAAATTGATTGGATGAATATAGTTTTTTTTTTTTTTTTTTTTTTTTTTTTTTTTTTTTTTGGGGGCACGGGAATGAAATTTCCTCTTGATTTCCTAATTCTTTATTGTTGTCTATTTTTGCAGCTTCTCTTATGGGTCGGACTTAGTTTGAGTGTACCAAAGTTTATTCTATTAGGGTAAATTATACTAACACCCCTTGAGACTTTCGTTTAATATATATCCTCCTTCACATTTGAAAAATTACATTCTCCTTCATGAGGTTTGTAATCTCAATACAAATTGTCTCTGAATTGCTGATGTCATGCCATAAAATTTTCTAAATGACTATTTTCCCATTTTTCCTACCATTTCTTCTTCCTATCATCATAACTATATTCTACAACTTTTCATCATTAAATTCTACATGAATATATTCTTATTGAGTGATGATATAAAAACATAAATTTTATATAAAATTTTCAAATACAATGATATAACTTAATAGTAACATTTCACTTTAAAACAAAACACCCGTAAACATGATTTATATTTATAACAATATCACTATCATGACATTTTTATGATATTTTTTGTATAAATTTTTATATATGAATATAATTTTTTATTTTTATTTCCACCATTATATTTAGATTAGATCAATTTAATCTAGATATATTTAAAAAGTATAAAATTTATACAAAAAGCTTTAAAAAAATCCATTATATACAACAAAATAAGAAAATGTATTGAATTTTTGTATTTTTATATATATATATTTTTTGTATTTGGTGAATTTAAAAAAAAAATCACAAAATATTATATTTCTTAAGTATATCTAGATTTGGTGTATCTAAAAAATTAAAAAAATTACTTAAACTATTAAAAAAATTCAGTAAAAATAAAAAAAAAAACGCAAAAATAAAAACTCAATTTTTTTCTATGAGTTAAACTAAAAAAGATGATTGTTATTTCCCTTGAAATAACATGAAAAAAATATCTGTATTACTCCCTGTGTCCTAAAATATTAGTCCCTTATTTCATTTTTCATTGTTCCAAAATATTAGTCCCTTTTTAAAAATCAAGGACAAAAATAATATGAATTTCCTCTTTTGTCCTTTTAATTCATTAACATAGAAAGTACAATCATGACAATTGATATTCTCTATAAAAATGTACTATCAAATGGTAATTTTATAAAATTAATTTTTTTTAAAGAGCACTAATTGTACTACCAAAAAAAGTATGATTCTCCAAAAGAGACTATTATTTTGATAGGGAGAGAGTATTTTATATGCATAAAAGCAAATGAGCAAATATGTCATTTTAATCTAATAGGAGGTAAGTGCAATTTTTCAAATGTGAGGGAAGAATCTATATTAAATAGAAATTTTAGGGGATATCAGTGTAATTTATCCATTCTATATATTATGATTCAGGCACCTTGATTTTAGTTGAGTAATTTTATATAAATAAATTTTTAATTTTTTAATTTTTTAATTTTTAGAATGATGGGCAGCTGTTGTATCATTTTTTCATAGAAAACATGTATTTTTGTGATGTATAATTTTAAAAAATATCTATATCACATTGTTGTAGAGGAGTTTTTGTTAGAAATGATTTTGGAAAATATGATTTTTCCTTAACTTTGATCTATTTTTCCGTAACGCGCTTTGTGTCGCGTTGTGATTCAAGTAGTATATTTGGTTGCTCAAAACTATTATCGAGTGAATGGGAAATTGAAACCAAAGCGAGTTCCACGGAAATGGAGTTTTGGTGGAAATTTCTTAAATGTGTGGTTTAAGGCTTCTCCCACATTGATTTGGTGGGCATATTTTGAGTGGGTTTATAAAGCTTGAGTTTGGAACTTGGGATAGGCCGTAAGGGGCACCCAAGTTTTGTAAAGGGGGACGTTATGGACAAAGTGAGTTAGACCCATTGGACCCAAAATAAACGCGCGCGCACGCGCCGCCGGCTCGACTGCGCTTGGATGCGTGGTGTGTGGTTAGGTTGGGCTTGTCCGACCCAATACCTATCTTTTGGGCCAAAAACATTTGAATTTTATTTTTCTAAAATTAAATTCTAATTTTTTGGAATTTGAATTTCAAAAATTAATTTCAAAATTGGCTCCGGTTTTATTTTCCCCACCCGGATATATTCAAATCTGTTCAATATAGTTTTTATCTGTTCAAAATTTGAACCCAATAGATTTGTATCTGTTTATTCAAACCGAACAGGTATTATACTTGTTCAAACAGGTTTTGCACCTGTTTAATTCAAACCACACAGCCATGAAAATTCCTATATAAAGGCAGTCCCTCATTTGGATTTTTACTCTAATTTTCGTTCTTCTCTGCTTCCATTCATCTCTGCATTTTGCTACATTAATTACATTAATTTTCTATAAGAAATAGTATATACACAAAGTGTGTTCGTCGTGTGAATAGTGTGTAGTGCTACTACTATTCACTGTTGATCATTTTATCGGGAGATAGACGTTCACAATCTGAAAGTATCGTGGAGAGGACGAATCTATCTTAAGGACACAATGTTAAACACTGGACTTGATTAGAAAATTTTGTTCAACAAATTAATTTGGTAAGTAATTAATGTACTTTTCTGTTTTATTATTTTTTTTCTGTTTCAGATTTTGTTTTTGTAACAAAATAAAAATTTGTTTTATTTATTTTATTTCATTTTCTGGTTTGATTTTTGTAATCAAACAAACTCTCTCCTTTCTTATATTTCTTTTGTATTTCGTTTGTTGTTTAGTATACAAACATGATTTATTTCATTAAATACAGTGAAGATTGTCCAACAATCTTAAGACAAAACATTTTTTTGGTGTCTTCATTGTATTTATTTTTTTGTGCTTTCACAAAGTGATATTCTAATTGAAAAATACAAATAACAGTAATATACTATTTATTTTCTTTGACAACCAGTAGTAATATACTGGTGTCATTAATAATTACAGAATATTAATTTGTATTACAGAAAAATTATTGTGGTATTTTATTTTTCTAGTTTTAGTAACAAGAAAAATAAAACTATTTTGTGTTATAATTTATTTTTTGGTTTTAGTAACTAGAAAATTAATTTGTGTTTTGATTTTTTCTGATTTTTGTAATCAAATAATAAGGCTGCTGAAAGTAATACTCCAAATCCGATCGTTACAACGACCCCAGTCCTTATCCAGAACCAAGTTCAAGTTCCAATAAATCAAGGAGAAAACCCAGAAAAATTTAATGGCACTGGGTTTAAGAGATGACAGCAGAAAATGCTGTTCTATCATACAACTCTAAATTTGGCCCGGTTTCTCTGTAAAGAGGCTCCAGTACTTAGAGAGGATGAAAGTGATCAGCAAGTTGTTGTCGTTGTAGATGCTTGGAAACATTCTGATTTCTTATGCAAAAACTACATCCTCAATGGCTTTAACAACATGTTGTATAATGTTTACAGCCCTCTGAAAACAGCAAAAAAATTGTGGGATTCTTTGGAGAAAAAATACAAGACAGAGGATGCCGGTACAAAGAAATTTGTTGTCGGTAAATTTCTGGATTTCGTTCTGGTAGACTTCCAAAAGGTAATTTCTCAAGTTCAAAATTTTCAAATAATTTTGCATGATATTCATTCTAAAGGTATGTCTCTTAGCGAGTCTTTCCAAGTCGTTGCTTTAGTGAAAAAGATACCACTGGCTTGGAAAGATTTCAAAAATTATTTAAAACATAAATACAAGGAGATGACCATGGATGAATTGATTGCAAGACTAAGAATTGAGGAAGATAACCGAAAGGCTGAAAAGATGAATGGTAAAAATCTCATTGAGTCCAAGGCTAATGTGGTTGAACAAGTGCACAAACCACATAACAAAAAGAGAAAGTTTACTGGAGATGGTCCTAAACAAGGCGACAATAATGGCAACAAAAAGTTCAAAGGTAAATGCTATAATTGCGGCAAGACCAGACATCGAGCTTCTAATTGCCGTCGCCCTAAGAAGAATCGCGGAAGTACAAGCAAGAAGACTACTAATCAAGCCAATGTGATAGAACTTGATTACATCTTTGACGGGTAAATGATATCAATCTCTCTGTTGTAGTGTCTGAGGCTAATTTGATTGGAAATCTCAAGGAATGGTGGGTTAACACTAGGGCAACTCATCACATTTGTGCGGATAAGAAGATGTTCATTACTTACAATGAGGCTGCAAATGGTGAACACCTTTTCATGAAAAATTCTTCTACTTCTATTGTGGCTGGACAAGGAAAGGTGATCTTAAAGATGACATCAGGGAAAGAACTTACCATTAACAACGTACTGCATGTACGGAAGAATTTGGTTTCTGGTTCTTTGTTAAGTAAAAATGGTTTTAGGCTTGTATTTGAGTCTAATAAATTTGTATTAACAAAGAGTGGTATGTATGTTGGTAAGGGTACATGAGTGATGGTCTCTTAAAGTTGAATATAATAACGGTTGTACCAAAACTTGCTATTAATAAGAATAACACATCTTTTGCTTATATTCTTGAGTCAAATTTATGGCATGGTAGATTAGGACATGTAAATTTTGATGCTTTGCGTAGATTAATTGGTTTGGATTATATACCAAAGTTTGAAATTGATCATAATCACAAATGTGAGATTTGTGTAAAAGCAAAACTAACTAAGGTTCCATTTAAATCGATTGAAAAAAAAAACCGAACCTCTAGAATTAATTCATACTGATGTATGTCATCTTAAATTTTTTTAAACTAGAGGAGGCAAAAAATATTTCATAACATTTATCGATGATTGCACAAGATATTGTTATGTATATTTACTTAAAAATAAAGATGAAGCCTTAGAAATGTTTAAACTCTACAAAACTGAAGTTGAAAATCAACTTAGTAAAACCATTAAAATGGTTAGAAGTGATAGGGGTGGTGAATATGAGGCACCATTAAATGAATTTTGTACACAATATGGCATTATTCACCAAACTACAACACCCTATTCTCCACAGCAAAATGGAATTGCTGAAAAAGAAGAATAAAACCCTAAAAGAAATGATGAATGCCATGTTGCTAAGTTCAGCCTTACCACAGAACTTGTGGGGGGAAGCAATATTGTCTGCTAATTATGTTCTTACTAATCAGCCCAAAGAAGTAAGGAATGTTCATGCATGAAGGCGGTTTCCGTTAAAAAATGCCTCTATTTTGTTGCCAAAAGGGTTCTGTTTTGCAGTTAGAAAATTGCACCGTTTTCATCTCAGCCTCTGCTCTGTTCTGCAGGAAAAAGGGACACCACCTAACTGAAAAAGGTGGTCGATTGGCTAGAAGTGGTGGACGACCGTACAAAAAAAAGTGGCCGACTAGCCACGAGTTTGTGGTACTACCTTGCTGCAGCAAATAACAAACAGAGCACAAACAGAGCATAAACAGAGCATTTTCAAGAGATGTCTATCCACCGTGCCTCTCCTATAATCAAATAACTCAACGGAGGAGTAGGCTTGATTCGCAAGCCATCAATCGACGTAAATTCATTGCGTGATGACTTATGAATCAAGGGACAAAATCTCAATAAATGACAATGAAAGACCCACAAACCTCCTCTCTATCATGAAATTGATCAAGGGAAGTGCTAGACCTTAAATCTTGAGCCATTATCATCACTAAAAAATATGAAATGGTTTAAGACTCAACGGGTTCAACTAACGTCTGATTTTATTATTGGGAGGTCTTTTAATTAATTTTAAACCTAAAATAAATTTATGGTGGAAATCTCTAATTTAGAGGTAAGATTTATTATTTAAAAAAAAGAAATAGGGGGCAAGTTAGTAAGTATCTTTTGATTTAATAATAGTTGTATTTTATTTAAAATATTTCAAGTTTAGATATATATAAAGCAACCCTAGTTTTCCTAACAAAAACCCTAATGGTGGGATATCAATTCTTTTCCAAACAACCCTAGCAGCAGCCGTGAGATATAGAGAAAAGAGAGAGGAAGGTGTCTTTTGTGAAAGAAATTGAAGAAGGCAAAATGAGTTGTGCAGGTAAATATTTTTATATATAAGCATGTATGTTGTTTTCTTTAATTAAGACCATGGTAATCATTGAGTGGCTGAAGTCATTGCTTTGTGTGGATGATGGACGCTAGTGTGAAGCTAGGGGTTGGTGATGGGAAGTTTTGGGTAACAATGGTGGATGGAAATTTTGATCCTAAAATCACAAAATTTAAAAATCAATAAAACATAGATTCCCAACTGGGCTTTATGCTCACCCTACGGGATTTTCGTGTAGGAAAGGATGTGGTGAGGCCGCCTAACTAAAGGTGAGGAAATGTGTGTTGAGAGTACGAGACTCTCATTTTGTTGTGGCTTTGTGTGTAAGCCAAGGGCTGTATGTGTGTGGGTTTGAATAACCGTTTTGTGTAACCAGGCTCAAGCCTTGGAATCTTGTAAAACCTTGGGGGTATTTATTTGTTTATTTACTTGTTGTTGGATTAATGTATTGTTGCATGAAGAACTATTGTATCATGTAATGTAAGTTTGGAGATTTATATTCGTTTTTCCTTGAAAGAGCCATGATTGTTGTATTATCATTTGGGCTAGAAATTTGGGGCATTACAAGATATTGTTATGTATATTTACTTAGAAGTAAAGATGAAGCTTTGGAAATGTTTAAACTCTACAAAATTGAAGTTGAAAATCAACTTAGTAAAATCATTAAAATGGTTAGAAGTGATAGGAGTGGTGAATATGATGCACTATTAAATAAATTTTATGCACAACATGGCATTATTCACCAAACTACAACACCCTATTCTCCACAGCAAAATGGAATTACTAAAAGGAAGAATAAAACCCTTAAAGAAATGATGAATGCCATGTTACTAAGTTCAGGTTTACCGCAGAACTTGTGCGGGGAAGCAATATTGTCTGCTAATTATGTTCTTAATAGAATACCTCACAAGAAATCTAACAGCACTCCTTATGAATTGTGGAAAGGTTGACCACCTTTCTATAAATACTTAAAAGTGTGGGGGTGTTTAGCAAAGGTAGAAGTTCCTGTTCCTAAAAAGACTAAGAGAGGACCAAAAATAGTGGATTATGTGTTTATTGGTTATGCTCAGAATAGTAGTGCATATCGGTTTCTGACTTATAAATCAGAAATACCTGATATAAATGTGAACACTATTATAGAGTCAAGAAATACTGTGTTTTTTTAACATGTTTTTCCTTACAAGAAAGGACATGAATTAAGTTCACGGAAAAGAACTTATGATTGTACACAAAGTCAAGAGACGAATAATAATCAAACACAAAAGACTAGTAATGGTCTCAACCAACAAGATTTAACTGATGATGAACCAAGCCAAAGTAAGAGAGCAAAAACATCAAAATCCTTTGGTCTAGATTTTTTGACATACTTGTTAGAAAATGAACCTCAAAGCTTTAAGGAAGCAATGACAGGTCCTGAAACACCTTTGTGAAAAGAGGCTGTTAATAATGAAATTGAATCCATTATGCAAAATCATACTTGGAAATTGGTGGATCTTCCACCTGGTTCTAAACTTCTTAGATATAAGTGGATATTTAAGAGAAAAATGAAAGCAGATGGTTCAATAGACAAGTATAAAGCAAGACTTGTGGTAAAAAGGTTACAGACAAAAGGAAGGTCTGGACTATTTTGACACATATTCTCAAGTGACAAAAATAACATCCATCTGCATGTTTATTGCCATAGCAGTGTTGTATAATTTAAAGATATATCAAATGGATGTTAAGACAACTTTATTAAACGGTGATTTGAATAAAGAGATCTATATGGAGCAACCCGAAGGGGTTGTAGTGCCAGGGCAAGAAAAGAAAGTTTGTCGGCTTGTAAAATCTCTTTACGGATTAAAACAAGCGCCTAAGCAATGGCATGAAAAATTTGATCATGCTATGCTTACTAACGGGTTTAAGATAAACGAATATGACAAGTGCGCCTATGTTAAAACACTGACCAAGGATATGTCATAGTTTGTCTTTATGTGGATGACATGTTTGTCAATGGAAGTAGTCAAAACATGATCAAATCAACTGAGCAAATGTTGAATGGAAAAATTGATATGAAAGATATGGGGGTCGCAGATGTAATATTAGAAATGAAAATTACTAAAACATCTAACGGATATGCATTATCTTAATCACATTATATTGAGAAAATTCTTAGTAAATTTATCAAGGGTGATATGAATATAGCTAGAATACCTGTAGACATCAGTCTTTATTTATCGAAAAATAAAGGTGATGCGGTGTCTCAGTTAAAATATTCCCAAATCATTGGAAGCCTAATGTACCTAATGAATTGCACTCGTCCTGATATAGCTTATGTTGTCAGTAAATTGAGTAGGTACACTAGTAACCCCGGAGAAGACTATTGGAAAGCGATCATTCGGGTTCTTAGATATCTAAGATTTACCCGTGATCATGCTTTGAACTTTACTCAATATCCAGCAATACTCGAAGGCTATTGTGATACCAATTGGATATCAGATACTAAAAATTCAAATCCACTAGTGAATATGTCTTTACTCTGGGAAGCGCTACTGTTTCTTGGAAATCTACGAAACAAACATGCATCGCACGATCCACAATGGAATCTGAGTTCATTGCTTTAGACAAAGCAGGAGAAGAAGCAGAATGGCTTCATTACTTCTTAGAAGACATTCCAATGTGGCCAAAACCTGTGCTAGCTATTTGCATTCATTGTGATAGTCAATTTGTAATAGGCAGGGCACATAATCATTTGTATAATGGTAAGTCATGACATATTCGTCGTGGACATAATATCGTAAGGCAATTGTTCTCAATTAGAATGATCTCAATAGATTATATAAAATCTAAAGAGAATATTGCGGATTCGTTAACAAAAGGTTTGACAAAAGAGCAAGTGTATAGTTCATCAAACGGGATGGGATTAAAACCTATCACTTAAGAGTCATCATAATGGTAACCCTGCTTATATGACTGGAGATCACAAGAACTAAGTTCAAAGAGACAATTAAGTTATGTGTGGCTCACCAGAAATCACTAAGGGCTTAAAATTCCCTACCCATTCCTATAGTGAGAGGGATATCTGCAACATGTGTTGTATGTAAAGGTTTAAGGATAAACTTTGCTTTTAATGATTGCTTATATCTTGATTTAGGCATAAAAATCAAGACGAGTATAAGAGATACTCACAATAAGAATCATCTATATGAGTATCGAACTGGGGCTGGTTCTATGAGAATAAAGAGGCTAAATTCTCTAGAAGCACTCATGAACAACCAGGAGTGTTCAAGGCCAAAATGAACACAACCGTGAGAACCACGATGTGTCAAAAGATATTTTGTGTGAAATCTATTGTCTTGGCTTACACAAATGGCTGAACAATTCAAGGCATCGCGTCCATTGGTTAGTTTGTAAGTCCGATAGGTTATCACTAGGAAATGTTCAAGGCCGAAAGCTACCTATCCTGATGCAAGATATTTTCGATTTATACTCTTTCGACAAATTCTACGTATTGTTACATTTCCGTTATCATCAAATTCTATTCATGTAGGGGATTGTTAGAAATGGTTTTGGAAAATATGATTTTTTCCTTAACTTTGGTATATTTTTTAGGTGGGACCCATGTGTAGACGCGCCCGAACGTCCCGGGCTCCGCGTGCGAAATGGGCGTGAAAATCCCGTTTTGTTCATTTGGGTTTACTACAGTTCGAACTCAAATGTCGCGGTTCTAAATCTGATCTTGCAAAGTGCAATGCAAGATCGATAAATCACCAAAGAGTCCAAATCCGGCAAATCATTTTAGAAAATTGATTTTTAAGAAAAAAGTGTCAAATATGGACTGCTTTGCCAGATACAGAGTCGCCACCTAAATGTTTTATTTTGAAAAATTTAGGAAACCATGACTCATGCCTGAGGCCACGTGTCCGTCATCACCAAAGTTGCCTCGGCTCGGGAACTTGGGTACGAGAGGGGAAGGTCATGCAATGAGCACCCCCACTCGCCCGATCAAAGATTGGTCTGTACTAAGTATGATATTTTGTTTTTGAAAACATATGTGCTCTTACTCCGGTGTATTAGCCCAGAATTACTATGTGATGCGCACAACACACAAGTATAGACTAGATCGCCTATGTTGGAACAAAACATCACATGTTTATTTTTGAAAGTGGTTTGAAGGTGCTACTTGCAAGTAGGCTAAAACGTAGATTTGCCACCCTCAGGTGGGCTTAAGAAAACATGATTTTGCCACTTCAAGTGGGCTTAAAAAAAACTCACATTTCGATGAATTGTTCCAATTCAAGTAATCTAACCTTCACCCACAGGCATTCAGGCAGTTGTATTACATAAGCAAATAGTCTCATGGCAAGCATGCTTTCATGGCAACACTCACACACATGCAAGGATGCTAAAGCGTAAACACTCACCGAGTACTCCGAGCCAAAACAGAAACTAGTTAGTAATCAATGCACGATTCTAGTTCATGTTAAGATGGCTAATGCAACACATACAAAATGCGACTAGAATAGGCTCGGCTAATCTAAGATGGCATACGAGATGTGACAATTTGATACATGTTAGAATTGAAGTACAGTGTAGTTAGTATGATGCACCGAGCCCGGTGCATGCAAGACAGATGAATGAATGCAAATATGCAAGCATAGGTATGCTAATTGAAACATGACCTAGAACTAACCATCGTAAGCGGTTAAGTAAAATGGAGAAAGACGTAGGGTTGGAAGACATTCACACACTCACGCACACTTATTACAAAATTCGCCCTCTCGTTGGAGGGTCTTAAAGAATAATACAAATCAATTAATTAACTAACTAACAAGCTAATTAATTATTACACAACACTTAACTAATTAAACAAATTACTTAAGTTATGAAAAAAAAAAGGTAAAGCAGCCTCGGGAAGAGGGACAAATGCATGCTCGGTTGGCTTCGCTCGGAAATCTGTTGCCATACCACATGTTGCCTCTGTTTGCACTGCTCTATACCTCTGGAAACTGTGCCAACTTCTGTGACACTTCTGAACCACCTTGTGGACATTCTGGGAGGCCATCGGCCAAAAGATAAGGCCATCGGCCAAAGGAATGGTGTCATCGACCACTAATAAGGCTCTCGGCCAGGAATAGTTAGCTGATCGGCACTGAATATGGTCGGTTGACCATTTCTTCCTGCAGACTGCTCCTATTGCTGCAGTAGAGGACAAACAGAGCATGGCAGTGCATTTACAAGATAATGTTTGCACCACCACCCTCCTTATCATGTCATGAGCTCAAGGGAGTATAGTCCTCGACCCTCGGGCCACCAATCACGCATTTTAATGCATGATGGCCAAATGAGCCAAGTGTGCAATTTAATGTCAAATGAAATGCACAAAACACATAAGGGGCCCCAACCTCTATCATGCTTGATCAAGAGGTAAGGCAATGCACACACAATGCTATGCAAACTAAGCATGCAAGCAAGCATGCAAACAACTCGAGCATGATACAAATCTAATGCAACATGAGCATGGCAATTATACAATATGCAATAGGCATACAACCTAAAAATGCAAACATGCATAGCATGCAACAACATGCAAAATAAAACAAGCATGCAACAACATGGTAAGATGGACTTAAACCAAAATGGGCAACTCTCAAACATGCCCAAATTAGTGGCCAAAATGCTAAGAAATGATGGACAAAAACACATACAAACATGCACATGTGATGGCCTATCACCTAGGCATAAGAGGGCAACTTTCAAGAGCACTTAAAAGTGGACAAATATGGACATGTAACATACATTATAAGCTCTGAAATCATGTTAGGAATAATACCAAATCAACCAAACAAAGCAAGCAAATCATGCAAGAAGACTCAAGGCTTAAGGTTAGCCAAGGGGTTCAAACCAAGGCCATGCAAGACAAGTCCCAAAGGGCCAAGGGGACCTAAAACAGTCCCAAGGTCCAAACAAGACCAAAGACATGCTCAAAACTAGCCAACACAAGCTAGAACACAATGCCAAAAGCATGAGGCATGCAAGGCTAAAAAATGGGTGTTACACTACACCTATCAAAACCAAACATGGCATGACATAAACCAATAAAGACAGAGTTATGGCATGGTAAAACAAGACCAAAAACCCACTTAGATGGCATCCAAATGACCTAAGCATGGAAGCATACACAACGACCCATTCAAGAGGCATAAAACACCAACTCTTTAAAGCATTAAAAGAGTGATAAGTGAAAGTATATGAGCATACTATATGGACTGAAATAATATTTAAAATGATGCCAAATCATGATAATAGTCCTAGTAATGCATGCTATTGACTTGGACACTCAAAGCTAACAAGCTAGATTGCATGGTAGCTATACAAAGCAATGCAAGCATGGCCAAAACAAAACCAAACAGACCTTAAGCATGGTAAAACAAGGCTAAAAGCTTCTTTGGGTCAAGCCAAAATCATGCTAGAAACATGGCTTAAAACATGATGTATGTTAAGGCTGTGAAAGGATTGCAAGGCAAGTACATGAAGCATACATGGTATGTCCAAACCAAGTCAAAACAGTGTTATATCATGGCAAAACAAAGCCTAATACATGCTGAAATGAAGCTAAAACAAGCCAAGCAAACATGCTACCAATATAAGCCATTTATATTAGCATTCAAGACAAGAAAGAGAGGGGATGCCCCTCTCCTTTTTGAGACCTTAAAACACCATCCCCACCACTGAAATCCCTCTAGATTTTAGTGGTGGGAAGGCCAAAACAAGGTGATCTCAAAGCTTAAAAATAAAGCACAAGAACAAGGCCGAACAAGGCCGAACAAGGCCTAAAAGGGGGTAAACAACCCCAAACACCAAAATGACCTTAAACAAAGATCAAAAGCATGTAAAAACAGAACTTTTATCAGTTTATAGTCAAGCTTAAAACAATAAGCAAGAAGGGCTAAAAGCTTAAGCAAGAAAAGGGTATTAAAAGCAAAAATGCTCACCCTTGAAGAACACCTTCAAGAACAAGGCTCCAGCACCTTTCTCTGATCAAAAACACCTTAAGAACTCTAACACCAACTCCCTAGCACCTCAGCAACCAAGGATGGTGTTCCAGTGTGTGTTTGTGTACAATAGTAAGACAATATTATACTTTGGAGCAAGAACAAGCACTAATTACAAGAGAGAGAGATCAAATATAGAGATAGATAGATACAACTTCCTAACCCTAAATTTTCAGAACCTCTGAGAAGGGAGGAGGAGCTCCCTTCTTATAGAATTCCAATTCCAAAGCTTCTAAGAGAAGCTAAGTAATGGGACCTGGGTACCCATAGTTGAAAATCATGCAAGAACAAACACAAAACATGAGTCTAGGCAAAAAGCTTTCGGATCAAAACATGACTTTCTTGAAGAACACATGAATGTCATTTTCTCTTTCTAAAACCGAATTTCAAGACGATGCATGGCTTACAAATCATATCCGATCATGCAATGCAATAACATGAACATAGAGAACATCATGAGCAGATCAAGAATCTAACCTTAGAACACGAATCTAACGGTTTGATCTCAAGGAATCAAGCTTGAAGACTTACTTTCTCATTCTAAAACTCCTCCTTCCTCCTAGAGCTTCTCTCTCTAAAAGGCAAGGTTATGATACCAAATGATGGTTTTCTTTACTCGGTTCTGGGGTTAACCCTCTGCTGAGACACGTGGCGGCGACTGGTTGGTTTCCCCTGAAAAGGTGGCTGACAGACCAGACAAAGCATGGTGGAAGGGTGTTCAACAAGTAAAGCGGTATGGGCTCTCTGACGGGGCAATGACATCGGCTAATAACAAGGCGTATCTAACAAGCTACACGGAATGGCACTCCGGCAAGGGGTGACATCGGCTAACAAAAGGACTCCGGCAACTAAGGCGACGATGACCTCGGCTAGGAAGGACAACACTTGACTAAGCTGTGCCACATCTTGGCCTAGATGCGCCACACCTCGGTCTAGGTCATACCACTCCAGGACGAGATTACTTGGGTGCAAGGTAACATCTCGGCTAATGTGTCAAAGCAAGGATGGAGGTCGACAAGGAATTCCAAGACACTGCTAGGCTGAGGATGACCTCGGCTTGGAATGGTCTAGGCGTAACGTAACCTAGGCTTGGCATAACATCGGCTAACATAACTTTAGGCAAGGCGTGACCTAAGTTTTAGACCAAGGAAGGAACAAGGTAAGCACTCAACACTTAGACAATTCACAAGGTCAACAAAACAAGACACGGATCTCACTCACTAGAGCAAAACAAGTCACAACACACGAATGCAAGTTCAACAAGCCAAAATCATACAGATGCTCATGAACGCGACTAAGACCAAAAATGAGGGTTCTTACAGGTTTTGCACCTATTTAATTCAAACCATACAGCCACAAAAATTCCTATATAAACGCAATCCCTCATTTGGATTTTTACTCCAATTTTTGTTTTTCTCTCCTATCATTCATCTCTGCATTTTGCTGCATTAATAACAATAATTTTCTGTGAGAAAGTGTAAACGAGTGTAATTAATTTTCTGTGAGAAAAAGTATATACACAAAGTGTGTTCATCGTGTGAATAGTGTGTAATGCTGCTACTATTCACTGTTGATCATTTTATCTTGGGAGATAGATGTCCATAATCTGAAAATACCGTGGAGAGGATGAATCCGTCTTAAGGACACAGTGTTAAACACTAGACTTGATCAGAAAATTTTGTTCAACAAATTAATTTGGTAAGTAATTAATTTACATTTCTGTTTTATTATTTTTTTTCTATTTCAGATTTTGATTTTATTTTTGTAACAAAATAAAAGTCTGTGTTATTTATTTTATTTCATTTTCTGGTGTGATTTTTGTAATCAAACAAACTCTCTCCTTTCCTATATTTCTTTTGTATTCCGTTTGTTGTTTAGTACACAAACAAAATTTATTTCATTAAATATAGTGAAATTGTCCAATAATTTTGGGTATAAATAAAAAATGTGGTCAAATTACATTTGTTATCCGTGCACTTTACAGCTAATCTTATTTTTTCACATGACCTTTAAAAGTGACAATCCACTAGTAAAACTTCCAGTGAAGTTTCAATTCACTCCATTTATTAAGCCACGTTAATGGACCAAACGAAAAAGTAGCCACATGAGATTTAGTTTCAAGTGAAGTTTCAATTTACGTTAGGATCCTCTAGAGTGATCCCCCCAGAGTGATCTCCTAAAGTAGAGCAGCGAAGCCCGACAAGGGCTGAAATTTAAACTCACCAAAACGACGTCGTTTTGGTGAGTATATTTCAAAAAAAAAAAATGAAAAAATCAAATTTCCTTCACAGTCTGTCCGTACTCCATTGCCTTTCTTGGTTGCTTTTTTACAAAGGCTAGCCATGACAGAGAAGCACTTGAAAGAGGGACGATCACTCTCCGGCAAGATAAGTTGCTCTTTCGAAAAGCTACTGAGAAGAGTTATCAGAGGAGATAGAAGATGACGAGTCGTCGGAGGCGATTTTGATGCTCAGAATGTAGTCCTGTAGCAAATCCCTCGCTTCGAGCTCGCTCTCCAACTCAAAGCTCGTTCGCTTCGTCATCTCCGGCGATTCAAGAACGTTCTGTGCAAAAAAACATAAATGTTAGGGATGGAATGCAAATCACGAATGTAACGATCTCATCATCATCATCATCATCATCATCATCATCCTTTGAATTTTTATTTTATTTTATTTTTCTCAATTTACTCACCTAATCATCATCATCATCAAGGTGTTTGAATTGCTACCATTGTTGTTGCACATGATCTAACTTCAACCTTTGAATATATATATATTTTTTTTCAATTCACTCACGTGATCATCATCAAGGTGTTTGAAATACCTTTCTGTTGCCATTGTTGTTGCACAGGGATCTAACATCAACCCTTCAATTTTTATTTATTTGTTTTTTTTTCAATTTACTCACTTGATCATCATCATCAAGGTGTTTGAAATCCTTTTTGCTGGTAAGCCACCAATAATGCTTCTTTTCTCCACCTGCCAAAGACAGAGATGTTGCTGCCATTGTTGTTGCACAGGGATCTAACATCAACCTTTGATTTTTATTTTTTTATTTTTTTTATTTTTTCAATTTACTCACCAAAATGACGTTGTTTTGGTGAGTTTAAATCTCAGCATTTGGAGGCTAAGTGGGGACACGTGTCGGACTCCTCTCCTCTGCTTTAGGAGATCACTCTAAGGGATCACTCTAGAGGATCCTAACACAATTTACATAGCCACTTTGAAAGACAATACAGTAAAATCACTTGGTTTTTAACTCAAATACACCAAAGTTCTGCCTCTTGCATTTGTAACTGAGATTTGCCTTCTTTCAAATTATCATCTCAATTTAAAAGAACGTTTAAACTTAGTAGACCCATTTTAGAATCGATTTCGGTAATCCGAATTGTGTTCACTTTTTAACTCTTGTTGAGCAGAATATTAATACAAAAAATTAAGATGATTGAATATCGATAACTACATATGTTTTTTTTGTTTTTTTGATCAGTCAAAAAGTAATCATCTTGATTTAACTACATGTTTTAATCGTATTTGTTTCAAAAAAATAAATGACAAATATAATTTTAAGAATAATCTTTCACTTTTTGTAATACAAATTAGATTCAAACATATAGCTATTAATATCCGATCATCTTATTTTTTGCATGAATATTTTTCTTAACGAGTCTTAATAAGTGACTGGTTTGGATCATTAAAATTGGTTTCAAAATGAGCTTACAAAGCCCAAACGATCTCTGAAGTTGAGATGACCAACATGAGAGAAACCCAATCCTTGTAATATATATATATATATATATATATTCATTTTTACATAGAAAAACAGAAAAAAGTTCATGGAAAGAAAGAAGAAAAATGGTTGCCAGAATGAGTGAAATGCTCTATTTTTATGGATTTATTGTGTGTTTAGGATTGACTATTTTAGCAGCTATTTTATAGATTTTATTCCGTCTTTAGTAATTTTTTCAAAAAACTTTAGACTTTTAAATTCTACTCAGCTAGGTGAACTAAAAAAATAATGGAAAATTAACAATACATCCTCCATATAGTTTGAATAGCAGAAAAAGCCCAAGATAATTTCCCTTCCTAGTTAAGATCCCTCAGCGTTATTATTTTAATAACTTATATTGTTTAAGTGATTTCAAAATTTTTAAATTTAACAACATTTTATTTACATCTTCATTTTTTGTAAAATTTATATTTTTAGAATCCTATTGATAAGATCTTTCAAACAAGATCGATGAATAATATGAAATTTTAAAGAAAAAAATCCATGAAATTTTACTGACTACTAACTTGGCTATAGAAATTTCAATGACTAGCCAAAATTTCATTGACTTTAATTAGTGAAATTTTGATAAAATTTTAATGAGTTGATCATCGAAATTTATTTGACCACTCGAAATTCACAGCATCGAAGTGTGATGACATGTGTAATCATTGTATGTTTGACCTCAATGGGACTTTAAATGTTGAGAGAGGCTTCTTTCCAGTTTACTGTGTGGATTGAAGTGTACTGTTGGACTTGTGGAGCTCACCACTGGTCCTGTTTCGATAATCTAAACCGTCAATGTGTAGAGCTCGTCGAGTACTTCATGGCTACAAAAAATCAAGTTGATCACATATCGTGTGCCTCTTGATTGAAATACATTTTTTTCAATGGTATATATAATTTTAAAAATAATTTGTTAACAAAAATATATTCCGATCAAGGGGCTATTGATATCCGATCAATTTGATTTTTTGTAAGCAAGAAGTACTCGATGAGGTCTACATATTAAACGACTCGAATTATTGAAATGAGACCCATAATAGGCTCCACAGGCTCAACAAGATACTCCAATCCACAGAGTGAATTAGAGAGAAGGCTCTCCCTTAAATGTTATGAGTTTGGTGTGTTATTTTACTTCCATAGTGTCTAATAGCTTTAGTACAGGTGCAACTAATTGAGCCTGCTGTGGAGGGTACTTGTACTCGAGGCATGTTCTGAAGCAAATGTCAAGAGCGGTGGTTGTATCTTCTAGAGCTGCTGTTTCCTTGAACCCTCAATGGTCCATGGGTCAGGTGGAGGATGAGAGTTGTTGGCCTAATTCGAAATACTGCAGAAGAACTAATGTAATCAATTAAACAAGCCAACTTTAAACTTGTAAAGATGGCTTCCTTTAGCAATGGGATTATTGGCTAATATAGTCACTACAGATAAAATAGGTTAAAAAATCAAGACAAAATGTCACATTTAAATTATAATCATTTAACTTTTTTTCTCATAAAAATCAAAAAAGACAACTCAAATAAACTTTTTAGTCCCAAACTAAAATAATCAAAAAATAAAAAGTCAACTTGTGCATTTCTTCTTGATATTATTCAAATCCTTTTAAAACCTTCTTTTTTTTTTTGGGGGAGGGGGGGCAAATGTTAGTTATTAGTAATTAGATTAGTACCTATGAGAGAAAACCTCTTTACCCTTGACGAAGCACCTAAATACTTATACTCTCTTAATTCAACTCTCTTTAGGAGCATTGAACTTATGACCTTCTTAGGGACTAAGCCTTAAGAAAGACATGGCGACAAAATTAGTACTAAAGTTTATAAATTTTAATAATTAAAATGTAATACTTTTTGATGATTCTGTTATTTATTTATTTTTTTTGTAGGTACCACTGAATTTAATTTCCCCTTACATTTTTGGTTATATTTATTTATCAGTATCTCTGGTTTTTTTTTTTTTTTTCTGGTTTTTTGTTTTTTTTTTGGGTAGATTGTGGCTCATTTTACAGCCTCATGGTGCATGCCGTCGGTGGCAACGAATCCTTTCATCGAGGAACTGGCACCAATTGACCAGGATATACTGTTTCTCACAGTTGACGTTGATGATGTCAAGGTATTTTCATGATATACAGTTTCTCTGTGTTGTATTGTATTGTATGGTGGACTGTATGAAGCATATTTGTGAAATTTCTATTGCTAGTTAATGGCAGTATTTGGTTGATGGTGATCAGTATATCATTTTTCAAAATATTTACTCAAATTTGTTGGGTCAGTGAACCCTAACAAGTACTGTTCACTCAATCTTACTATTCACTCAAACACTGGGTTCAATTGGGAGTTTGGGGGCCTCCCCCAAGGTGGAGGAGGAGGTCCGAGGGTTTACCCCCGGCCGAATTTTTTTAGTTATTTTCATAATTCCCATGTTGATTCCGTGTAACTCTAATTTTATATTTATAAATAGATAAGGAACGCCTCTTTAGGTTAAGAGAGTTGTGTTCTTTCTGATCATAGTGAAAACTACAGTAACCGTGGACGTAGCCCTATTCTGGGAACTATGTAAATCCTTGTGTTTTTGTGTGTGTGATTTGTTTGATTTGTTTTTTCTTCCTTTGTCGTTTTGTGTCTCACCGATCTTGGTTAAGAATGGTCAACTCCTAACAAAATCTAGAATAGAAAAAGTTTTACGGATAAAAGACAAGGGGTGGATTTCACATCTGAGCCCCATCTCTTATTTGTGTTGTATTCCTATCGATCCAATGGGAGGTTTGGGGGCCTTCTTGTTGTTTCCCCGTTGCCTTCATTTTTGTACTTTTCATAGATGAGGGCCGTCTCTTGTATTTGGTGTGAAAGTTGTAATGGTTTTCAGATCATTGTGAAACTGTAGTGATTGTGGACGTAATCTTATTCTGAAATAAATCACATAAATCTTTATATTCTTGTATTTTGTCTCACCAATTCAAGTTTGGTGTCATTAAATTCCTAACAAATAGCACTAATTGATTTATTATTATTCTATTTTTTTGGTTTTGATTAGGAGGTAGCAACCAAATATGAGGTAAAAGCCATGCCAACATTTTTGCTGATGAAAGATGGTGCTCAAGTTGACAAGATAGTGGGTGCCAATTCAGATGAGATAAAGAAAAGGATAGAAGGTCTTGTTCAGTCCGCTCATGTGTATGTGGCCTAGTACTCATACTATGCTCATTTTGTGTAGTTTGCAAAACATGTGGATATTATATTTTTGCTTTAAATTTGGACGCTGACTCAGTGTGATTATGGCTTGTTTTTCAATCTCGAACTATGAAATATTATCAAAGATTGTATATAATCAGTGTCATTAGAAGTTTTGTATGAAGTAATTTAATGATTTGCAAGTCATTCCAAAATCCCAAGATGGTTGTTAATAAATTTTTTCGCTTACATTTAAATTTCTTTGATATGTCTAGACATTATATGCATCTCAACATATCGTTATTTATTTTTGGTCTAGTATGTTTTGTGCTTTTTCTGTATTACTATATTACAATGATTTTCAACTTTCAAATCACTTCGGTGCCATTTTTAAGTACATGAAGCGGGAGATAAATTAAGGAATTGGGCAAGGTTATCTCAATTGATTCTATAATTAGAAAAAAAAAAAAAATGTAGGGAGATTAGAGAAGGAATTTGTTTTTTATTGTTCTTCATTCACCTCTGTTAAGAAAGTTCATAGCCTATTTAGAAGTTCGCTTGAATTTGAATGGATCAATTTGCCTCTTACATAGAATTGAATAAGCCTCCTTTTTAAGGGAAATGCAAAAACTAGATTACAAGTTAGTCATAGACTGAATCTATTCCCCACAGAGATAGAAAAGATGTTCAATTTCAGAGTGGTTAATTTTGCTATTTAATCATGTTTAATGTTGTCTAGGATACGTGTGTTGGATGATGAACCAAGTAACATGAACACACACAAACAATGATAATTTAGAGATTAAAAAAATAAAATACTAATAAACTCAAAACTGAATAAAGTCGTAAGACTTGTTAAAATAGTAGAGCAATCCTATGCGGGAAACATCTGCATAGGGCAATCCCTTGCTAACCAAAGCTAAAAATAAAATAAATATAAAAATTATAAAAAAAAATAGCGAATTTGAACTTAAATTTAGATACTAAAGATCTTAGGAAGCATGCTAAAACAATGACAATGAAAACAAGATTTTTTAATCAAAGTAATTTTAAAACAAAATTGCAAAAATTAAGGATCTAAACGATAAAATTCATCCCCTCCAAGAAAAGTACCTTAGATCAAGGCAAAGCGGTGTGTTTTGACTGTTGTGCCATTTCCAGTCGAACATGGCCCTTTCAGAGTTAATCTGCCAATATTAGCCTATACACTAAATTTATCATTTGGGCATCATGTGATCCGAATAGGCCACTTGGTCTTCCTTTCCATATCTTTGTATGTAAAATCTAACTCTATTCATAAGAAGAGTACAACAATCACAGCTAAATAGGTAGTTTGCCACACTACATTTACAAGCAAATTATGGAAAGCAACAGTAAGCTATAACCCTTATGCAGGAAGGAAAGGGTAAAAATATTCAGTGTGTTTAGTTTGAGTTTTCTAGATTAAGTTTTTTAAAAATTGAGTTTTTTGATTTTCGTATTCTTTTGTTTTTAGTGAATATTTTTTAAATTTTAAACATTTTTTTTACTTTTTTAGATGCACCTTAGTTAGATGTATCTAAAAAGTAAAAAATTTGTGAAAAAATATTTTAAAAAATTAATAACTACATAGAAATACAAAAAATATATTGAATTCTTGATTTTTTTTTTATATTTTTGGTATTTAGTGAATTTTTAAAAGATTTTTTTTACAATTTTTTTACTTTTTAGGTGTATTTATGTTAGGTGTGTCTAAAAAGTAAAAAATTGCTTAAAATATTAAAAAAATTCAGTAAAAACAAAAAGACACGGAAAATAAGAAAGTAAAATTTTTTGAAAAGTGTTTTCTGAAAAATGAAAACAAACAAGCTGTTATTCTCTCTTCTGACATTTGATAAAAGTACACGGACACTATCTGACATTTAACACAAAAGAAGTTAGAACTAGTGTTTGAGACATAAGGTACAAGTTAAATTAGTATACTTATCAATTAATGGGGAAAAAAAAAGGTAATTAATATTCCGCATTTCAATTTTATATGATAGATACACACCTAGTTAGAGAAATTTCTAATTAACAAAATGGTAATCTTTGTGATGGATATAAACATTACGCATGTTCCAAGCTTGGTTAATATACTTCAAAAGCCCCTCCACTCATTGCCAATTGGTTTTAAATTGGATGGATTAAGTCTCCATCCGTCCAAGTCTATTCTCGTGGGAGTGTAAGTGATATACTTGCAGGTTCTGTTCCTTCCCCGGTAGATGACCATTGATTGGACACGGGGTATCCACCAACAGAGAATGGAGGTTCAGATGGCTTGGCAATCTCTGTTGATTGGCCTCCAAGCATGAAAGCAACTTTTGACATCGAGGGCCGATCATCAGGGTTTTCTTGAACGCACAACAATGCGATGTTAATCCATATTGCAACCTTTCTTACAGAACAACTGCCGATCAAGTTTCTATCTGTCAACTCTTGTGCTTTGCCATCATTCCATAGTCGCCATGCCTATTTGGAATCATATCCAATTGAGTTCAAAAAATACAAATTTTGATCTTACCGAAGTTCAATAATTAGATGAAATAACCTACATACATTTTGTAAAAAGCCTTGGGTGCGTGCTGGGAGATTGAAGCTAGCACTGTTTCTTCTGCCACTTATGATTTCTAACATTAGAACTCCAAAACTGTAGACATCAGATTTTACTGAAAATATTCCCTCCATTGCGTACTCTAGTGTCATGTATCCGCTGTCAAAAGAAAAATATTGAATTAGAGATGAAAAATGATGAAAGCAAAACTACTCTAGATATTACATGGAGTGAAATATTATGTATAGATTGACCTCGACATGGGCGGTGCTACATGTACATCTAATTCATGAACTTGAATATATATATATATATATATATGTATGTATGATATTTTAAATAAACTTGGACAATTCTGCGTACTTTAGATAACAACACCTTTGAGAGAAATTTCATCACACACAAAAATAATATTACAATTTTTGAAGTAAATAAACCAAGTCACACATATGGCCTTGCTTCTGCATCTTTAGGTTTTAAGCTTTCAAATTCGAAGTTGTGAATGTATAAAAGTGATTAGAATTTGACATGTATGTCCTACATTAGACAAAGTTTAAATCTACATCACACCTCAAATTTTGGACACTTTCTAGGTACATAAATATTTTTTAAAATCTACAATTTCCCATGAGATATATATATATATATATATATATTTTTCTTTCTAAAAATGGATAAACTTCAAGGAAGAAATGACTTACTATGTACCCACAATTTTGTTGGTGCTGGCTTCAATTTGGTTACCATAAGATATCCTGGCGGTGCCAAAATCTGATATATTTGGGTTCAGCTCATCGTCCAATAAAACATTGCTAGCTTTCATGTCTCTATGGATGATTTTGAGCCGATAGTCCTCGTGCAGATACAAAAGTCCCTTAGCTATTCCAGTGACTATATTTTCTTGCTTAGCCCAGTCTAGTTCCTTACATTTTGTAGAATCTGACAAAAGAGGAAAAAGCAAAAAAAAGAAAAAGAGAAGAGGTTAATGACAGCATCTGTTGATTACATTTTGGAATTAGACCAAAATGACAAATTGTAATGTAAAGTTGTCTTGCTAAATTCATTAAGAGAAGAAGAGAGATTGGTGCTATTTGGCACAACTTACTCTAAGTTAAAGCTGATAATCCAAAAACACACTCTCTCAATTTTTAGATAATCAATTTTTTTTTTCAGTTTATTTAAGCTATTTTTTTTTTAATAAACGGTAAGCAGAATCTCCATCAAACAATATGACATAGACTTTTTAAATAATAATAAAAAAAAAGTTATAAACAGCTCAAATAAATTGCATCAAACAGCCCTAGAGAAAGCACAAACCGAAGAGGAAGGCATCAAGACTAATGTTGGCCATATACTCATAGACTAGAAGCTTTTCATCTTTCTCAATGCAGCAACCTAAGAGTCTCACAAGATTTCTGTGTTGAAGTTTTACCATCAACTTGACTTCAGTCCTGAACTCTTCAAGACCTTGCCCAGAGTTGCTTGATAATCTTTTAACAGCTATTTCTTTCCCATCATGAAGCTTTCCCTGAATAATAATGCATTTCAAACAAAATTTCAACCAAACAAAATATATGTTTATTATGGTTCCTAAGGTATGTGTTGGGTATAATTTAGTTTTAATTTTGTTACTTCACACACATAATACATTTAATTTGCTTCTCATGTTAATTTGATCACTCTAATTCTAATTGCATCAGTTTTATCCTTGATTAACCAACGAGATTAGTCCGATTGGCCAGAATTCTTGTACCTCACTAGGAGGTCAATAGTTCAAATCTCCTCCACATGCATGTGAGTCTTATTTTCCGTGTACCAACTGAGGCATTCTCTCCTACTTTGGGAGTTTCTTCGTAAAGTTTGTATTTGATCTTCATTACTATTATTGTAATTTATTGGGTTTCATTGTAATATTTTATATGAATCAAATCTTAAAAAAAAAATAATTTATTCTTGATTTTTTTTATTATATTGTGTTAATTTAGTCTAATTGATGACACTCCTTTAAAAATTAGACTACAATTAAGAGGTAATAAAACAATCTACCCACTCTCCTCAAAAAGATTGAGGGGGTTAATGTCTAATTTGAAATGATTCATTCATTTTTAAATGGACCATTTTGCTCTTCACTTCTATCTAATTTCTTAATGATTGTTATCAATTACATTAAACTGACATAATGTGAAAATTTAAGAAAAATTAGATCGTGATCCAGGGAAACCACGTGGTTATGTCTCTGACCAATCACAAATCACCCTACTCTCTACTATTCTCCAATTACCCAAGACAAAATCGTAAGTCTCACTCTTTTCACCAATCAAAACACACTTGGAGCACCACCTGACAGTGTTCCAAGACCACCAAATAATTTTTCAAAAATTTAAATGACAAAATTGATAAAATTGAAACTCCATGATCCAAATAAATATAATAGACGAATTACAAGGACCACGACCACAGTTTTTAATTTGAGTCAATCTGACTCATTTTCAAACCAATTGTAACCCGAATGATAAAAAAAGAAAAAGATACTTTAGTCCCTAAACTATACATTTCGGGTGACTTTAATTATTAAAAATTTATCACTGTGGTCCTTAAACACTAATAGGAAGATGAAATATAAATTTACAATATTAAGAGATGAAATTGAAAAAGTTAATACTTTGAAGAAACAAATTGACACAATACACATAGTTTAAAGACAATAAGTAAATATTTAAGGATTTCGTTAGTGATTTAGATGAACAGTGGAATTAGACTAATATGACTTGGACTGAAGAATGTAAGGATAAAATTAACAAAATTAAAATTTAAAAGATCGGAGTAATGAGATCTCATCTCATAAAGTGATGGTACATAATCACTAGGCCAAAGACCTGATTATGCAAACTTTAATGATCATAGGGTATATTTTGTCGATTATATTAATGTTGAGCAAAAATGTTTTCTACCTTGTAGACAGGACCAAAACCACCTTCTCCAAGCTTATTTGCTTCAGAGAAATTGTTTGTAGCATTCTGTAAAGTATTTAGGTCGAAGTAATGCATATCTCTGCTGTCATCTTCATCCTGAACTTCCAACCCATTCACCATGAATAGCTTCCTTGTTTGAGATTCCAATTTGTTTAACAAAATTTCTTGGCTCATCCCTTGAAGAACTGCATTCAATATAAAATTAGCATTGGAATCAATTTCATCAAGAACAGAGCACTACTAATTTCACCAATGCCTCCAAATTTGCTGCATTTTAGTCTTATTTAATTACACAACTAATTCTTATTTAATTACACGACTAATTACATAATTTTTTTGTTGAATGTCATTTTAGTTTTTCAAGTTTTGTATGTGGTATTTTTTCGTTCAACATTCTATAGAGGGATCATATTGCAATAAAACTAAAAATATATGATTTAAATTGTTCAAATTATAACTATAGGGACTAAAATAAAACTTGAATCACTAAAGAGTCCAACAATATAATTTACCCTAAATTATAAGAAGGATGTGAAAGAAGGAAAATTATACAATAGTATCGGAGTAACACGTGGTCATACTTCCTCACTAATTACCATTCATTATACCCCTCATGTTCTTCAATCACCCATCACAAATAATCAATGCTTCACCTTCTCCATCAATCATACTACCATAGAATATTGCGTGACTGTACCCTGGACTATTGAATAATCAGCCAAGAAAGATTTGCTTCTACATATTTATTGTCCATCAGTTGTAGTGAATTTAACCTGCTGATTCACCAAATTGGCTTGACACAATTTTATAAAAATAAAGTGTTTCCCCTAATCTTTCTTTATTAGGGTAAATTGCACATTACTCCTTATAGTTTATGGGAAGTGTCAATTTGAACAATTTGATATCTACACTTTCAATTTTGTTGTAATGTGGTTGTTACACTTCCAATTTTTGTTGTAATTTTGGTAGTTTCAATTTTTTATTACACTAGTGGTCCTTATTATTTGTTTTAAATTTTACTTTGGTCCCTTTAGTTTTGCATGCGATCTTTTTCTGTTCCAAATTTTAATGATGAGGGAGGGGCCACGTTGAAATAAAATTGAAAGTGTAAGGACCAAATTGTTAAAATTGAAACTATGAGAATCAAAGCGAAATTTTGTTCACACTAGAAGGTTCAATTGTGTAATTTATCGTTCTTTATTATATTAGTATATAGTATAGATAAAAAAAGACTTGATTTGTGGGTAAATTATAGCATTAATCCCTATAATTTAAGCAAAATGTCACTTTAGTCTCTGTAGTTTCAATTTAAAAAATTTGGACCCTACACTTTTAGTTTTGTAATGATATTGTTTCTCCATTATGTGCGTTAACATTTTTAACGGAAAAAAATTAAAATGCAAAATTAGAGAGACCAAAATAAAATTTAAAAGTAACTAAAGAGAACGAGTGTGATCCTTATAATTTTTTTTATGAATTTCTCTCAGATCCCTTTAATTTTACATGTGATTTATTTCTGTTTAAAATTTTAACGGTAAGCGTCAGAGAGATCACATTGCAACAAAACTAAAAGTATAGGGTTAAAATTATTCAAATTAAAATTACGATGATTAAAATGAAATTTCGCTCAAATTAAAGTAAAATCAAATGGACTAAATGCACAAATTATCCCCCACAGTATACACTTGCTACATTTGGTACCCAACAATTTAATTTTGTTGTTGTTGTTGTACGATTATGAACTAAATACTTTGGATACCAATTGATATAATTAGCCGCTAAAAAAGATATGATGATTAAGGGCTAACCTTCTCGTGCTTGGCTTCTTCTCCCAAATAATCGGTAAAACTAGAAACCAAAGGCAACAACCAGGAAGGTACTAACTGGTACAATGATAATTAGTACTACCTTTCCTGCCAATTATGTATACAGATTAATGTTACTGAGTGGGCTAAAACATTGATCTGTGGGGAAATAACAAATCAGTGATATTTTTAAAAAATAATTGTAGATTCACGATAAACTTTGCAAACTTCAACGATTAAAGTCATAAGCTTTTTTTTTATGAATTTGTAATTATTTTAGAAAAGTAAGGTAAATTCCCCTTGACCTTATAACTAAATAATATCAAGAAATTCTTAACCTGGACAAGAGAGTAAAATGGGAACATAATCAAATAATAATTACAGAACCCTACTTAGTCAAAGTTTTTTACTTATGCAAATTTCATCCAAAATTTGGAGCATCTCTACCGCTATTATCTAACTAGAAGGTACTACAAAATATACATTTTATTTTGAGATACTTATCAATCAGTCATATTAATTAGAATTATGTACCTACTGACCGATAAATTTATTATTGTAAATTTGTTCATGAAAACAAGAGAATCTGATAAATTTATCAGTAAGACTTAATAGGTAATAAGTTTCAAAAATAGAACTTATTGATAATTTACCGTTTTGTTTTGCCTATCAACATGCTCTGGCTTAGCATTTCTTTTGACTCACCTTTGCTTGTAGTAGTAGGCGCAGGTGGAGGCACGGGCGGAGGCACCGGTGGAGGCACGGATGGCGTAAGGAAAAAATACTCCTCATACCTCACATTACAACTGGGTGCCAATATACGCCACCCGCTCTTCGATTGGCAACATGTCTCGGCATACTTAATCAGCTTCCCCAAACAGTTATTTTTACATTCGTCACCACTTATATCTTTACTACACTGCACCATCCGAGATACGTTCTTCGGTGCAACATTAGTTGCAGGTAATTCTTTATGTGCATAATACATCATCGGCTCCGTCCCAGCCTCTGATGCCAGACCGTGCATTAAAACAAGTGTGTCAACGTTTGTATCATTGGGTGAACTAATATTAAGGGTATTATACATCAAAACTAGTGGATCTATTTCTGCAGTTCCAAAGAAGTTAGCATCAGAGTATCGTAACATGCACTCATCGTACCATATGATTGCCCGATTATCAGATTGACATAGTTGTTGGATATTTTGAATTGCAGCCTCCACACATAAATGGCACATGTCAGTTGAAAGTAGAGGCCGTACATGTTATTGGATGTGTCGTTGTAGAAGGTGTTGTTATCGGCTGCTTTAGAGGACAAAGAGCCCAAGAGGGTTCTAAGGTTGGCCGTGTCATTATTATAGTTGGCAGAACAGTAGTAAGTGTAAGTTGGCTGGCCAAAAACAGAGCTGATCATAGTTAGCAGAGTGATTGTGATGAGAAATAATGATAAATTTGCTCTGAGGCGTTGGAGAAGACACATTGTTGTGGGTATTCTTTAATCAAGACAAGGGTATTGTTTGGTTTGAATAGTTAATTACTATATGAGTAATGCTACTATATATATGATGTTAGTCTCTTCTATGTACATGCTCTTGTTGACAAATTTCTCAAAATTAGAACAACATGGTAAAGTTCTCTTTAATGATAAATATATTATTATATATAACTCACATATTTAATTTAAATTTAAATTTTAATATAATAATATATATTTTTTAATGTTATTTGACAATTATTGTAGTATTTTCTATCTAATTTTGAATAGAAATTAGCTTTCGGAGTAAAGTGAGAAAACTTAAAATATGAGGTTCAAAGTGAAAAAAAAAAAAACAAATTTTAAGAGTTAAAGTGAAAAGTGACCAAACATAAAAAGACATTGTAATTTTTAATTTATATTTTTTTTGGGTTAAACTAGAAACATAAAAAGTTGTTTGGTGTCTAATTTTTTTTTCATAAAAAAATATAAGCGTTTGACCAATTCATTAATTTTTAGGAAACGTAAAAAAATTGTCTTCTTTTTCTTTTTTTATTTTTTTTTAAATTTAAATTACGGTCCATTTGGTTTGGTAAAAAAAAAACTTGGTTGCATGCGTAGTTGAAAAAATATATATTTTTCTAAATTCGGTTGCATGCCTAGTTGAAATTGTTGGAAAAAATGGTTTTTATATAGGCATATTTTTAACCCGTTTTGAGTGGGTCCCAAACGTCTTTGGGATGAGTCCGAAGAGGTGACGTGTTCCTTGTCGCGTGGCAAGTCACACGGTGAAGACGGAACGTCAAAACCATTTTTGAGTGAATGGGAAGTTGATGTCGTTTTCGGGTCTAACATTAATTTTTATTTAGATAAAATTCATTTGAATTTTTTCAATAAAAATTATTGTGGGAATTTAATTTAATTCTAAATTCAAATTTTGGGTCCTTAAGTGATCTCCGAAAATTTGTACCTCTTACTTTATTTATTAAACTATTCAATTTGTTTAATATATATATATATATTCATTAATTTAATATATATGTATATATATATATATATTCCTATAGTTTAATTAATAAAAGTTACTTGAAACAGTTCTCTATCGGTCAACTTTTCAAATTGTTTGAACAGTGGGTTTCTTGGGCCAACGGTCAAACAAATTGTTTGGAATAAGTTGTGCGCCTGTTCACTTCAAGGAAACACCTTTTCGGGACTAAATTTTTTGCCTATATATATAGACACTTTTCCAGCAGTTTAGAGCCACGAGAAATTCAGTCAGTTTTTTTTTTTTTTTTGCTGTCCTATTTGCTCTAAGTACATATATTCTTCATATATAATTTTAGGAAAAAATATTCAGAGAGTTAGAACACAGGTTTAGTTCGCCGAACAAATTGTTTGGAGTACTACTACAATTTGTGAAGATCATTGTATCCTGGGAGATAGACGCCGCTCAACCGTCAGTACCATAGCGGGGCGAATCTGTCTTAAGGACAGAGTGTCACACACTCGACTTGGTCTTAAATTATTTATTCGGTTTAATAAATAAATTCGGTACGTTATTTATTTATTTGTTTGGATTTATTTCTAGTTATTTTATTTACACAGAAGATTGTTCCAACAGAAATTAATATAGGGTCCAACTTGTCTCATATTTGAGATCAAGATTGACCATCCAGTCTGATCCAAGGGTTAATTTTTGGGTCCCGTTTTGATAATTCAAACCGTTTAATGTGTAGAACTCGTCGAGTGCTATATATATATATAAAATTATATTGATCGGATATCAATAGTTATTTGATTGAATCAGATTTGTATAAAAAAATGGACGATATAAAAATAAACGGTTGACAGAAATCTGATCCGATCAAATAGTTATTAATATTCAATCAATATGATTTTTTACAATGATATATTACTCGACGAGTTCTACACATTGAACGGTTCGAATTATCAAAACAGGGCCAAAAAATGGGCCTATGGGCCAGACTGGATGGTCCAATCTTAATCTCAAACATGAGATAAGTTGGACCCTTAATATATTAGTAGTTGTATTAATGGTGGTGGTTGACGGTGGCGTTGAGGTGGCATTATCATTGGAAGGAAGAAAAAGAAAATCTACAAGAAATAATAACGAGATACTATTAAATTTATGAGTGATTATTCAATACTCCCGGAGTATGGACACGTGGTGCTTCATAAGATTTTGATTGGTGGAGAGACACAATGACCCACGATTTATGTTGGGGATGGGGGAATAACATGGAGCTAACTAATTGATAATTTGTTTAGAATATGGACAGGTGGCGCTCCGAGAATATTGAATAATTTTCCTAAATTTATATATATATTTTTTGGGTTTTGCTTGAGTAATGCTACTTTATATGATGTTAGTCTCTTCAATGTACATGCTCTTGTTGAGAAATTTCTCAAAATTAGAACATGGTAAAGTTCACTTTAATAAAAAAGTATATTATTATATATAACTCACATATTTAATATAAACTTAAAATTTGAATATAATAATATATATATTTTTTATATTATTTGACAGTTATTGTTATATTTTCTGTCTAATTTTGAAAAGAAGATATTTTTCAGAGAAAAGCGAGAAAACTTGAAATATAAAGGGTCAAAGTGAAAAAAAAAAAAGAAAAAAAAAGAGAGAGTTAAAGTGGAAAAGTGACCAAATATAAAAGGGCAAAGTGTAATATTTAATTTATATTTTTTTGGGTTAAACTAGAAACATAAAAGGTTGTTCGGTGTCTAATTTTTTTTTTCCCCATAAAAAAATATATGCGTTTGACGAATTCATTAATTTTTAGGAAACGTTAAAAAAAATTGTTTTTTTTTTTTTTTAAAATTACGGTCCCTTTAGTTTGGTAAAAAATAACTTGGTTGCATGCGTAGTTGAAATATATATATATATATTTTTTCTTTTAAATTTGGTTGTATGTGTAGGTGAAATTAATATATTAGTAGTTGTATTAATGGTGATAGTTGCCGGTGGGTTATAGGTGGCATTGGAGTGGTGAAGTGGCAGTGGTTAGTTGTAGAACTAGAAATTTAAGACAAAGGGACACATATTACTTACATCATTAAAAAAACTTAATGGGTAAATTTTACCCCATTTATGTTTGATCATTTTTTCACTTTAACCCTTAAAGTTTTTTTTTCTACTTTGACCCTTCATGTTTCTCTAATTTACTCCTTAAGCTAACTTCTATTCAAAATTAAACAGAAAATATCACGTTAATTGTCACATAACAAAAAAATATTTTATTATATATAATTCGCACTTTTAATACAAACTCAAATCCTAATATAATTAAATATTTTTTATATTATGTGACAGTTAACGTGATATTTTCTGTCTAGTTTAAACAAAAATTAGCTTTAGGAATAAATTGAGAAAAATTTGAAATATGAAAGGCAAAAGTGGCAAAAAAAAAAAAAAAAAAAAAAACAAACTTTAAGAGTCAAAATAAGAAAGTGACCAAACATAAAAAGACAAACTGTAATTTTTAATTTAAATTTTTTCAGGTCAAACTAGAAACCTAAAATGTTATTTGGTGTCTAATTTTTTTTTTTCACCATAAAAAAAAATATAAGCGTGCATTTTACAAATGCTTTTTTTGATTTTTCAAAAATATTTTTCAAAAAATTTTACTTTCTTGTTTTCTTTTTTTTTTTTTGTTTTTACTAAATTTTTTAAATATTTTAAGTAATTTTTTAAAATTTTTAGACACACCTAACATAAATACACATAAAAAGTATAATTTTTGTGAAAAAAATCTTTTAAAAATTCACTAAATACCAAAAATATAAATTTTTTTTTACAAGAATTCAATATATTTTTCATATTTTTATGTATTTATTAATTTTTTAAAATATTTTTCACAATTTTTTTACGTTTTAGATACATTTAAGTAAGGTGTATCTAAAAAAGTTAAAAAAAATGCTTAAAATTTAAAAAATATTCATTAAAAATAAAGAAACACAAAAAATAAAAAATTCAATTTTCAAAAAACTTAATATAAAAAACTCAAACTAAATAATTTGTAAGAAACGTAAAGAAATTGTTTTTTTAATTACGGTCCATTTGGTTTGGTAAAGAATAATTTCTTAAATTTTAATATTTTTTCTAAATTTGGTTGCACGCGTAGTTGAAATTAATATATTAATAGTTATATTAATGGTGGTGGTTGACGGTGGGGTATAGGTGGCAATGGAGTGGTGGAGTGGCAGTGGCCAGTGGCGGAACTAGAAATTCAAGATAGAGCGGCACATATTACTTACATCATTGAAAGGAAGAAAAAAAAATTCACAATAAACAATAACGAGATACTATTAAATTTATGTATATTTTTTTGGGTCTATTGTTGATATTCAGTATTATAATTATCGTGAGAATTACATCAATATAGCTTTAAAATCCATAATCAATGACTTTATGATTAACAAATCCCATGATAAGAATGATGAAGAATGAACTAAACAAATCCCATGATAAGGATGGAATGTTCAATTAATTTAATTCTTACCATTAATTTTCCAGTTTAGAGTATAAAGGATTGAACAAAAAAAATATAATAGAGAACTTTTAAAAATTTTAAAATACAAAAGAATTTTACATGATTTAAGGAGAGCGCATTATTATAATTTTATAAAGGACAAATTAGATATAAACTTCACAAATAAGGGAAATAGTTTAAATATGTAAAATCCCGGAGGGCACATGATCCCTCTATGCGCTGGAGATTGTGATGGTGGAAGTGATAGTGATTGTAATTAGGGGTGTGCATAATACCGCCAAAACCGCCGAAACCGCCAAAATCGCACCGAATCGCACCGCCAAGGCAAATTCATTATTATCAAATTCATTTATTTTTTTATTACTTTTAATTTTCATTACACCCAAAAAAAAAAAGGGGGTCCAAAAAAAAAAATCGAAATAAATGTAGAGCCATTTTGAAAATTTTCATTTTTTCATCCTTTCCCCACTCATCTCTTACGATAATCAACCATTACCCATCACCGTGTCTAGGGATGGCAATTTGAACCCGGCTCGACGAGGGCCCGGATCGCCCCTTTCCGATAAGTCTGGTTTTTCCTGAAAATTATCCCCCATAAGGCCGGGGCTAGTATTGACAAATAGATTCTTGATGACTTTCAGGCCGAGGACAGGGATAGGTTCCCCCACTTCGGCCCAGCCCTGAATAATCCCCGAATCCCCATATATATATATATATATTGTTTTTCCTATTCACTCATTCACTTCTCTTCTCTCTCTCTCTCTCTCTCTCTCTCTCTCATCCACCGACGGCCCCAAACCTCTCTTACTTAGATCTCTTCCTCCCTTCTCAACATCACTTGCCACCATCTCCATCATCACCGCCGGCTGCCCGTACGCATTCCTTCACCAAGCAAATCGGACGGTGGCAGTAGAGAGGACGAGATCCATGTGATGATGTCCCCTCTCTCTCTCTCTCTCTTCCATTTCCAATTTGGCTCTCTTTCTTCTCTCTCATCTTTGTCTTCTCCGATCTGGTGTGTTCATGGGCACGAAAAGTGCTTGTTCGGTTGTCCTTTGGGATTGATAGGCCAAAGGAAGTTGCAATGAAGCTTGCTGTTAGATATGAGGATGAATCTACCAGTGATGCTATTCATGAAATCGTAGGAAGCGGCTAAATAGGGATTTATTGATTCAGTCAATTGTACTGCGATAAATTTCTTCTTTTTATTTTATTTTATTTTATTTTATATATATCTTTTGTGGATGAGATCAAAGTGTTATAGATAAGGCTCTCTACAAATAGATTCACAACCAACCAACCAACCACTTTAACTGGAGAGTTTGGCTTGGTGAGAGGACTCTTCTACTACCATGTCTTTCCTTTTTTTTTTTCTTTTTTTTCCCTCTTGTTATGTATAGGTTCTATCAAGCACGATTGATTTACAGTTGGTCATAAATGTGAAATTATTTTGATTATTATTGTTGTTGTTGTTATTGTGGTAGATCTAGATTCATGGAGATCTCACTCTCTCCTCCATTCCTGATTTTTTTTTTGGCCCGGGGAATTTTCAGGGTTGAGGAAAACTAATCCTTATTAGGGGACAGGAGCGGGGATGGTGATAGGCTTCCCGTTAGGGATCGAGGCCGAGGATGAGAAAATTTTCACTATCGGGGATCGAGGACGGGAAGTGTGATCCCTGATCCCGCCCCGACTCGTTACCATCCCTAACCGTGTCCAACTACTCCCATCTCTTTGATGAAGATTCAACACAGCACCACTTACCACAGCAGTCCAACCACTTATCACAGCAGTCCAAACAGTCCATAGCTGCAGCTACTATACCAGATAGCAGAGCACACAGTGCACAAGAACGAAAGCTGAAGATGTATCACACACCATGAGCTGTGTAACATGTTAACAATTCCCTTGTATTGTATGCAGTTAGTTTGTTACAGATTAGTTAGTTAGATTAGTTAGGTTGTTAGATGATTAGTTACAGATTTGTAAAGTTGTATATATTGTAATTGTGAGATGAATAATAAAGTGTAACATTCAGACTTCTTTCATGGTATCAGAGCTAATAGAGCTCTAACGAGAATTCAACAATGGCGTTATCTTCAATGCCAAATCTTTCTCTTCTTCTTTCCAATCTCAATTCGTTAGTCACTGTCAAACTTGACTCATCAAATTATCTAATTTGGAAAAGTCAAGTTCAGAATTTGTTTAGAGCTACAGAATTTTTTGGTTATCTTGATGGATCGGTTGTTTGTCCTTCTTCTACAACAATGAATGCACAGAACATTTCAGTCTCCAATCCAGAATTCAGCAAATGGAAGCTTGTTGATACACATCTTCTGAGTTGTTTAACTGCAACCCTCTCACCACCAGTGTTTTCTTCTGTATTGCATCTGCAGTATAGTCATGAAGTATGGCTCGCTTTGGAGAAGAGATTTACTGCTTTATCATGCTCACATATTCATCAACTCAAGAACAAACTTCAATCACTTTCAAAGAAATCTCAAACTATGGAGGCCTATCTGCAACAGTTCAAAGAAATTTCACATCAAATTGCACTTGTCACTACACCTATTGATGATGAAGATCTTATTCTTCTTGTTTTGAATGGTCTTCCTGATGAGTATAACTCATTCAAAATAGATATTCGAGCCAGATCTGGTGCTGTAACAATGGAAGAAATGTCCTCCTTATTGTGTTCTGAGGCAATCCATATTGAGAAGATCAATCTACATTCTTCTCCTAATATTGCTTTCTCTGCAGTTCAAGGCACTTCTTCTACATCTCAAACCCTAGCTTCACCATATCAACCTTCTCAAGGTTCACACCATCAACATTTTCAGTCAGGTCCTTATCGGCCAAATATTTCTACTTACAGAGGAAATCGTTCCAGTTTTCGTGGCAAAGGTCGATATACGAATTTTTCTAACTACAGAGGTCGTCGTGGTTCAGGTCTTGTTTGTCAAATCTGTGGCAAAAACAATCACACAGCTCTTGAATGTCGTAACCGCATGAATCCAGCTTATACACCAGCTCTGAATCCAGTTTATGTACCAGCTTATTCACCTTCGTATGGCTCTGTTTCCAGTTCACCAACTCAAGGAGGCTATCCTCTGCCTCCTCTCTATCCTGGTGGTTCTTCTCTGTCTCCTACAGCTCCTCGTGCTTTCTCTGCTGCAGGTCCTGGTTCTTCTTCTTCTGTTTCATCTGAGGCTTCTCCTTGGTATCTTGATTCAGCTGCTACCACTCACAGCACTAATGACTTGCAACATATGCAGCTGTATCAACCCTATCAAGGTCATGATCATGTTGTGGTAGGAAATGGAGATTCTTTTCCTATTCATCATAGTGGAGCTGGTATTCTTCCTACTCCTACTTTTCGTTTTCAGTTGAACAATTTACTTCATGTTCCACAAATTTCTTCCAATCTTATTTTTGTTCACCAGCTTACTCAAGATAATAATTGTACCATCACTTTTGATAAAAATTCCTTTGTTGTTCAGGACAAAACTTCAAAGGCAGTGCTTTCTAGAGGTTTTCACTCTAATGGTCTTTACCAGTTTTCCACTCCTCCAAAGGCTTATGTTTCTCAAACCATCTCTTCTACCTTGTGGCATAAGCGATTAGGTCATCGATCCACTGCTAAGTTCAATACTATAGCTAAGTCTGTTCCTATTGTTTGTAATAAGGATAATACTGGACTTTGTTCTCACTGTTGTGTGGCTAAAAGTCATCGTTTGCCTTTTACCTTGTCTTCTTCTGTTGTTAATCAACCTCTTGCCCTCATCCATAGTGATGTTTGGGGTCCATTTACTCAAGATGAATCTCAATATAGCTACTATGTTCTTTTTATTGATGATTTCAGTGGCTTTACTTGGTTGTTCCCTTTATATTACAAGAGTGAGGTCTTTACTAAGTTCTTGGAGTTTAAGATGTTTGTGGAAAAACAATTCTCAACCTCTCTTAAGATTTTTAGATCCGATGGTGGTGGTGAATATTCTACTCATAAATTTAACAAATTTTTCACTGCAAATGGTCTTGTTCATCAATTCTCTTGCCCTCATACTCCATCTCAAAATGGATTGGCCGAAAGAAAACATCGCCATATTATTGAAACAGCTATAACTCTCTTGCATCATTCCTCTTTACCTCTCAAATTCTGGTTTGAAGCAGTCTCTACTGCAGCTTACCTCATTAATAGGTTGCCTAGGTCTCAATCTCCTTGTCTTAGTCCTTTTCAGGTGTTATTCGGTGTCCAACCTGACTATGATTTTTTGAGAGTGTTTGGGTGTTGTTATCCCTGGCTTCGCCCATATACCTCTCACAAACTTGAGCCTCGATCTCTTCCTTGTGTCTTCATTGGTTATCATTCTTCCATGAAGGGGTATAGGTGCTTGGATCCTGCTACTGGTCGAGTATATGTCTCTAGGCATGTAATCTTTGATGAAACTCAATTTCCGTTTGCTACAGTTTCTTCTTCTTCCTCATCTTCTCCTTCTTTGTCTACTCTTCAGTCTTTCTTTTGGTCTTCTCCAACTGTTGCTCCTCTTTCTTCTCCCTCTCCTTCTTCTCCTTCTCCATTACCTATCTCTTCTGCACAATCTTCATCAACTTCTTCTTCATCTTCATGTCCTTCCTTGGCTGCTCATCCTGGTATTCAACTAACAATACCTATTCTTCCTCATCCTCCTCCTTCTTCCTCTAATACTCATCCTATGCTTACTCGGTCCAAAGCTGCCTCTTCTCTGTGTTTATCAGCATATGTTTCTCCATCTCTTATTGAACCTACCTCTTATAAAGAAGCTCTTCAGTCTCCTCATTGGTTGGCAGCTATACAGACTGAGTTTCAAGCTCTTCAAACTCAGCATACTTGGACTCTAGTTCCACCTTCTACTGCCACCCATGTTATTGGTTGTAAATGGGTATTTCGCATTGAGAAACATTCTGATGGTAATATTGCTAGGTACAAGGCCTGATTGGTTGCTAAAGGTTACTTGCAAGAAGAAGGCGTTGATTTTCATGATACCTTTTCTCCAGTTGCTAAACAACCTACTGTTCGGATTTTATTTTGTTTAGCTCTTCACTTTAACTGGTCTATTCGGCAGTTAGATATCTCAAATGCCTTCTTGCATGGTACTCTTGATGAGGATGTTTTTATGCACCAACCCCTTGGTTTTGTTTGTCCTAATCAGCCCTCCTTTGTTTGTAAACTAAACAAGTCTCTCTATGGGCTTAAACAAGCTCCTCGGGCTTGGTACACAGCTTTTTCTTCCTATCTTATTTCCACAGGATTTGTTCATAGTCAATGTGATCATTCTTTGTTCATTTAGAAAACTGCTCCCTCAATTACTTATCTTCTTGTCTATGTTGATGACATTTTAATTACTGGCAATTCCTCTTCTCATATTCAATCTCTCATCTCTCATATGCATTCAGTTTTTGCTCTTAAGGATCTTGGTCTGGTTAGTTACTTTCTAGGTATTGCTGTCCATCACACTCCTACTGGTTTGTTTTTGTCCCAACAAAAATATGCTGCTGATATTTTACTCAAAGCTGGTCTTGCTGAATGCAAGCCTTACTCTTCTTCTTTGTCTCTCAAACCTTCATCATTTTCTTCTGCTGATGATTCCTTGCCCTTTCATAATCCTTCTCTCTATAGAAGCATTGTGGGAGCTCTTCAATACCTCACTCTTACTCGCCTTGATCTTTCCATTGCTGTTAACATGGCTTGTCAACATATGCATCTGCCTACTATCACCGATTTTGCAGCAGTCAAACGGATCCTCAGATATCTTAAGGGTACTCTGCACTTTGGTCTTAATTTCAGTCCTGGTTCTTTTGATCTGCATATCTTCTCTGATGCCGACTGGGCTGGTGATCCCTCTGACCGCAGATCTATTTCTGGGTTTTGTGTTTTTCTGGGTTCTAACCTCATTTCTTGGCAAGCCAAGAAACAACCTACTGTTGCTAGGTCTTCTACTGAGGCCGAGTACAGAGCTTTGGCCCATGCTGCAGCTGAAGCTTCTTGGGTTCAAATGCTTCTTGTTGAAATGTTCTTGTCTTCTTCCACCATTCCTACTCTTTGGTGTGATAATCTGTCTGCCATTTCCCTTGCTTCTAATCCCGTTTTCCATGCCCGGACCAAACATATTGAAATCGATTATCATTTTGTTCGTGAAAAAGTTCTTCAAAAGCAACTTCAAATTCGCTATGTTCCTTCCTCTGAGCAGATCGCTGATATTTTTACTAAACCATTGACTGTCTCTCGCTTTCTTTATCTGCAATCCAAGCTTCTGGTGACTGCTGCCCCATTCAGCTTGAGGGGGGCTGATGAAGATTCAACACAGCACCACTTACCACAGCAGTCCAACCACTTATCACAGCAGTCCAAACAGTCCACAGCTGCAACTATTATACCAGATCGCAGAGCACACAGTGCACAAGAATGAAAGCTGAAGATGTATCACACACCATGAGCTGTGTAACATGTTAACAATTCCCTTGTATTGTATGCAGTTAGTTTGTTACAGATTAGTTAGTTAGATTAGTTAGGTTGTTAGATGATTAGTTACAGATTTGTAAAGTTGTATATACTATAATTGTGAGATGAATAATAAAGTGTAACATTCAGACTTCTTTCACTCTTCTCATAAAAAACCACCTATCGTCACCTTGAGTCCCTAGCAACCTCTTCAGGATGGATGCAAGAATATTATTATAGAGGTGTGAAAATATGTTTAGAAGTGTAAATATATAATTTCAAATTATTTTATTAAATTTTTTGAGGTGTGATCGCTCCCATCCACCTCCATAGATGCATCCTTGCACCTCTTGTCACGCGTCCCTCTTGCTTTAAAAAAGAAATGTATATAAATAACTTTAGTTTGTTTTAAACCTAAAAACAAGCATAATCAACATAATTTTTATTTTATTTTTTATTTTTTTGAAAAAACAAATCAAATGCTTAAAGTTTTGCTTATCATTCATCCACTAAAACCAGTTGTGGTGGGTAGTAAATTTAATTTTAAACACTGAGTGTTGTTTTAGGAATCACTTAAAATAATTAAAAAAATTAATTGTTTTTTTTATTTCTCTATACGTTTGTTTTATAAAAAAAAATTAAAAATTTCAATTAAAATAATCACTTCACCAAACAATTTTAGTTTGATGCTTATATAGATATCTTCTAGTCAAGTTGTCACAGTTGCGACTCTAATTTAAAAGTCTGAGTTTAATGCTTATATATCTTCTAGTCAAGTTGATACAGTCGCATCGCTCAAAAAAAAAAAAAAAAGTTGATACAGTCGCGACTCAAATTTGAAAGTCTGAGTTTAATGCTTATATATCTTCTAGTCAAGTTGATACAGTCGCGACTCTAATTTCAAAGTCTGAGTTTGGTGCTACTTCTAGTCAAGTTGATACAGTCGCATCGCTCAAAAAAAAAAAAAAAAAAAAGTTGATACAGTCGCGACTCATACCATTGAGAAATTATTCATTTTCCATTCTCTTCACATTTGGACAAGTGTCCATTTGTCTGCGAGACATATAAACAGTGAGACTTACTGTTTCCACTAATAATAACTAGGTGGGTGCACCACCTAAGATTGCCCCAGGTGCAATGAATAATTTCTCCTTACCATCTACATCTATATCTATATATCTATACTATATATTAAGTAAAAATGAATTTTTAACCCCCAAGGCCTGGAGGAGTTTCAATATTTCAATCTGAATTTTTAAAATTTTTTATTTAAAAAAAAAACTCAACATTTATTGATTTAGTCAAAATCTCATGATCAATATTTATTAACTTTTTTCAATCCACATGTCTTTCCACATGCTTGTATTTATTGATTTGGTCAAAATTCTCTGATCAGCATTTAAAATTTCCTCATACAAATAATTATAGATACAATCTGTGTAAAGTTACTGCAGTACCTTTTCAACTTCTCCCATACACTATGATTAGTGATAAGATTGTTAAATTACTTTTATAAAAAATCTTAAAAAACATAATTTATATATTAAAAAAATCTAAAACAAATATAAATATCTATAATTATCTCGTGCATAACACGAGCGATAGGCTAGTCTATACTATATATTAAGCAAAAGAGGGTATCTAACCCCCAAGGCCTATGGGAGTTCCAATATACCAATCCTAATTTTCTAACTTTTTGTTTTAAAAAAAAAATTAACTTCAGTATTTATTAACTTCTCTCAACCCACAAGACTTTTTGACTTCTCTCATAATTACTGCAGTACATTTTTCAAAATAAATAATTTGTATATTAAAAAAAATTTAAAACAAATATAAATATCTATATCTATATCTATCTATTTATTTATATCTATCTCTAACCCACAAGTTTTGTGGGAGTTCTAATATCTGAACCTTAATTTCTTAATTTTTTTTAATTTTTTTTGAAAAAAAAAAACTTAACACTTATTAAATTCTTCCAAGTCTTTTTAACTTCTCCAATACACACACTCTTTTTAACTTTTCACATACCTATTGCAAACAGTGAGTCTCCTTTTGTTTTCTCCTTGTTGACTTCTCACTTCTACACTTTCAACTTGAGTGACCACGTATGCAAACAATAAGTTTTCTATTTGTTTTTTTCCGTCTTGACTTTTTCTTTTTGTTTACTGTTTTAATATTGTAGTTAGATAGCGCATAAAAATATTTGTGATTTGTCTACCGAATAAAAAATTATAATTTGATTTTTTAATATGATTGAAGTTAGATAAATATAAACTCTCACAAAGAGAAAAATGTGATTATAATTAGTTGAATGATTCTTTTTTTTTAATGTGATTGTAGTTAGTTTAATAGTTCTTTTTTTTCATTTATTTATTTTATTATGGGAAAAATGTGATGTGATTGTATTATGTTCAATGGCTCTTTTTTTTAATATGATTGTTGTAGTTAGTTTAATAGTTTTTTTTTCATGTTATTTAATCTTTTTATTTACTATTTTAATTTTATTTTTAATATGATTGAAGTTAAATATAAACACTCACAAAGAAAAAAATGTGATTGTAATGTGATGTGATTGTAGTTTGTTCAATGGCTCTTTTTTTTAATATGATTGTTGTAGTTAGTTCAATGTTTTTTTTTTTTTTATGTTATATACTATTTTAATTTTATTTTTAATATGATTGAAGTTAGATAAATATAAACACTCACAAAGAAAAAAATGTGATTGTAATTAGTTCAATGGTTCTTTTTCTTTTTTAATGTGATTGTAGTTAGTCAATAGTTCTTTTTTTCATTTATTTATTTTTTTTATTATGGGAAAAATGTGATGCGATTGTAGTTTGTTCAATGGTTCTTTTTTTTTAATGTGATTTAATCTTTTATTTACTGTTTTAATGATTTTTCTTTACAATTATTTATGAAAAAAATATGATTGTAGTTAGATAGCATAAAAATATTTGTGATTTGATTTGATTTTTTTCTAATTTGGTTTTTAAAGTACCAATTATTGATAATGATTAGATTGTATTTTGAAAAAAAAAATTGTAATTGATTTTTTTAACTCACTGTGTTTTTTGAAAAAAAAAATTATTGTGTTTTTTTAACTATCAATTCACTTAATTTGTGATTTGATTTTTAACTCACTGTATTTTTTGAAAAACAAAATAGATTGTATTCATTAGGGTCACATAATGTACCAATTATTGATGATGATTAGATTGTATTTTGACCCAAAAAAATTGTAATCAATCTTTTTAACTCACTATGTTTTTTGAAAAATAAATTATTGTGCTTTTTAATTATCAATTGACTTAATTTGTGATTGATTTTTTTAATTATTGATGATGAAAAATAATCTGAAAAAAATAAAATATAAATATCTAAAAAAAATCTAAAATATTTTTATAAAAAATATTATGGTTAGTGATGGGATTGTTAAATTATTTTTATAAAAAATCTAAAAAAAATAATCTGTATATTAAAAAAATATATAAAACCAATATAAATATCTATATCTATATATTATATAAGAAAATGGGGTTTTTAATCTATTTTTCAATTTATAAAATCGATTAAAAAAACCTATTGGCTGATTTATTTATTTAATTATTTTAGAAATAATAATGGGAAGATAACAAAAATATTTCATAATCTCTCGCCAATTTTTTTTTAAAAAAAAAATTAAAACTTGCATTCCTTTTCTCTCATCCAAAAAATCATATAATATTTTCATGAAAGTTGTGGGCATCAGTCTATATCTTATATATTATATTATAACATAACAAAAAAAAATTAAAAATTAGATATACAAACAGATAAAATTAATAAATAAAATTTTTATTTATTCAGTTAAAATATTTGTTTTGCCTCTCTCAATATCCAATTTTAAATTTTAAAAATTTATAAAGTCTATCTAAACAAATCTGATTTGAAAATATCTCCCACTATCATACTTTAAATCAATAAAATTCATATATCTATCGTATATTTAAATCGCATCATTACTTACCTAAATAATAATAATTAAAAACAAATAGAAACCATAGATAAATAAAATTTTAAAAAAATTAAAAACCCATAACTCTATCTAAAATAAATTGGAAAAAAAAATAAAAACCACATAAAAAATAAAGAAGATAAGAATTTAGATATAGATCTCAAAAAGATATAACAATATCTAAATTTGAATTTTGATTTAATAATATAATTATCTATTTTTTTGATGCATATCTATCAAAATTTTAAATCACTTAATAGGATTAATTAATCAATTTTCTAAAATTATTGATTTTTCAATTTATAAAATAGATGTTTTAAAAAAACTATTGACTGATTTATTTATTTAATTATTTTAGAAATAATAATTATCCTTCAATTTATGAATTTCAAATAGAAAGATAACAAAAAGATTTATATTATAAAAAAAAATCATCTCTCCATCTTAATCTCTCTCACCGATTTCTAAAAAAAATATTAAAACTTGCTTGTCTTCTCTCTTTCCCAAAAAATAAGATAATATTTTTCATGAAAGTTGTGAATATCTATCTATATCTTATATATTATATTATAACATAACAAAAAAACTAAAATTAAATATATAAACAGATAAAATTAATAAATTTGATTTTTATTTATTCAGTTAAAATATTTATTTTGCATCTCAATATCCAATTTTAAATTTTAAAATTTTTTAAAGTCCTAAATAATAATAATTAAAAAAAATAGAAACCATAGATAAATTAAATTAAAAAAAAAATTAAAACCTACAACTCCATCTAAAATAAATTGGAAAAAAATATAAAACCACACAAAAATAAAAAAAGATAAGAATTTAGATATGGATCTCAAAAAAATATAACAATATCTAAATTTAAATTTTGATTTAATAATATAATTATATATTTTTTTGATGTATATCTATCAAAATTTTAAATCACAAAGTGGTGAAACACAACCCGTGCATAGCACGGGTGATATACTAGTATATATTAAGGAAAAGTGTGTTTCTAACCCCCAAGTCCTGTGGGAGTTCCAATATCCTAATCTAAATTTTCTAAATTTTTTATTTTAAAAAAAAAACCTTAGCATTTATTGATTTGGTCAAAATTTTCTGATCAGTGTTTATTAATTTTTTTCAATCCACAGGTCTTTCCACATACTTGTATTTATTGATTTGACCAAAATTTCCTCATTAGCATTTAAAATCCCACTCATACAAATAATTATAAATACAACCCATGCATAGTTATTACAGTACCCTTTTCAACTTCTCCCATACACTATGGTTAGTGATAAAATTGTTAAATTATTTTTATAAAAAATCTTAAAAAACATAATTTATATATTTAAAAAAAATCTAAAATAAATATAAATATCTATAATTATCCCGTGCATAGCACGGGTGATAGGCTAGTATTATATAAGGAAAAAAGGATTTTTAACCTACAAACTTTGTGGGAGTTCCAATATCCCAATCTTAATTTTCTAAATTTTTTATTTAAAAAAAAAATCTCAGCATTTATTGATTTCTCCCAACTCACAAGTTTTTTTCACTTCTTCCATACCTACTCCTGCACCATTTTCAACTTTTCTCATACACTATGATTAGTGATGAGATTGTTAAATTATTTTTATAAAAAAATCTTTACAAAAATAATTTGTATATTAAAAAAATATCTAAAACAAATATAAATTCTTATTAAATCTATCTATCTATCATATAAGTAAAAAGGTTTCTAACCACAAGTCTTGTGAGAATTTCAATATCTCAAACTAAATTTTTAATTTTTTGATTTTAAATAATTAAAAAAAATCCTCTATAGCTCTCATTCAAGCAAAAAAACAAATAATAATAATAATAATAATAATAATAAAATAATAATAATAATAATAAATAAATAAATAAATAAATAAATAAATTAATTAATATCTCTTGATTTATGACTTTCAAATGAAAAGTATATCAAATATATAAAATAAAAAATAGAAAGTATACCAATCCATTTCGTCACGCCCTCAAAATATGGTATAAATCAACCCAAGAGATTCACAAGCATGATATGAAATGTATTACTTTCATTCATCAGAGTTTAGATTACAAAAGAGATTACATGCATTACACTTTCATAAATATCTATTCTGAAACTACAACATGTAACACTAATTAATAATCAACAAAATAAATGCTCTACGGACTTATATCTTTCTAAGGTATCACTTGGTTATAACAAAAGAAGAGTCATAAGCTTTTTACAATTAAAGCCCTCGACTCAAAAGAAAACATATAAATACAAAACAAAATAACAAAAGTAAAGCCTCCAGCCCCTAGACCTCCCAAGCTATGGTCTTGGAGGCAGCATGTCACCTATACCTGAAAATGGTTTCCCAAGTAAGGTGAGTCAAAAGCCAGTATAGATATGCTAAAACAATATATAAGAATTAACCAAAATATCAACATCAGATAAATGTTCAATACTTGTAAACCAACGTATACCCTTTCCATGACCAATCAATACCGACATCCATATTTCAGTCTATTTCTATTCATTTATCCAAATCAATCCATTGACATAGTTCATTGTTATCTAAACAATTCAAAACGAGACTACAACTCATTTATTAACACTTCAATAACAACCATTATTCAAATAGTTCCATGTTCTTGCCATTTTACGGAATCACATCCGAGGGAACCGGCACCCATATATATATAAGATTTCGGGACTTGTACCCTGGACACTTCGGACAACTTAATTATCAATGGAGTCTATCCCCTATCTCCTCCCAAATAATGGAGTACATCCCCTATCTCCTCCCAAACAATGATACATATACAATGTATTTAAAAGTGTGTCATATACAATGACTGCCAAAATTCACACATTCAACAATTTAATCAAACCATCATATTCAATGACATAATTCATATGATTAGTTTCAATTTACCTAGTCCTCATGCAGTTTCTATAACAATCATAGCTATCCTTCATCGATAACCCAAAACAAATATTTCTAAACAGATAAACAAATCTATTAAACAAATAATTTGCCAAACTTTCCATAGGTGAGTGATTTATCAAATCCAACTACACCATTCATTTATACGCCCTTCTAATTTCATGTTTCCACATCAATTTCATTATTTATACAAAATAATTTATTTGATTCAAATTAGGGCAATTCTCCCATTTTTCAAATATTAACCCCAAGGCCCAATCTCACCGATTATACTCAAATAACATCATGTTCAAGACCTCACATACACATATGGAGCTAACATAGAAAACCCTTTTTTCAAAACTCAAACCCAAACACTAATTTCACCCAAATCTGCCCAAATCCCGCAATTTATATAAAATGACAATTACCTAGGTTAAAACCCATATTAAAGAGTAGAATATCCCTACCTCAAGTGTAGAAGCTCAAAGGAGAGAATGAGACACTTTGAAGATACCCAAAACTTAAACTTTCTTGGATCAAATGGAAGCTCACAAGTTGCTCTACCTTTTTCTCAAAGAGAGTATAGTAGAAACCCTTAGATTCTAGGGGATTTGTAGAGAGAAGTAGACTTTTGGAGAGAAAGACAGCCGATCTAGGGTTTTGAGTGAAAAGCGATGCAAAAAGTAATACAAAAATGGTCTGCTGCGAACTGTTATACGTAGTTCTCGCTCGAGCGAATGAGTCATCGCTCGAGCAACCAGACACAACAGTGACCTCGCTTGAGCGCAAGAAGTGTTGCTCGAACGCAGAATGTAAAGCCTCAGGTCTGCCACAAATGCAGACGCACGCTCGAGTGCAAAAAGTCTCGCTCGAGCGAAGAAGCAATTTCACCAGGCTCGCTCGAACGCAAGAAGATTCGTTCGAGCGAAGAACTTCCCCCTTTCCAGAAAAAATGCGTCTGGGAGAGAAACTTGAAGACCCTCAAACCTCGCTCGAGCGAAGAAAAAAATTACACAAGGCTCGCTCAAGCGCAAGAAGTCTCGCTTGAGCGAAGAGGCCAAAATCTGGGCAACGACAATCTAAACCAAACAACAACCAACATGTTCCAAACTCGCCTAACAAGTTCCAAAACTGAAATACAAAGAGTCAAAGGGGAAAAACAAGACATGGATACAATATTCAATCACGGAACCCAAGTCCGGAACACAATGAAGGTCAGGGCAAAACCGGGATCGCTATAACCAACCCCCCTTAAAGAATTTCGTCCCCGAAATTTTAGTACAAGTTTAAAAAATCATGATTATCCAATTTTCAAAATGATTTCAATTCAACTCTCATCACCATGACCCACCTACCAGTAATTCCATCTCTTCACAAGAGAACAAATCCATAATATATACATAGTCAAACATATTTTACCAATATGCATATTCTGAAAATTTAACTGATTTCAATACATCTTTCATATCTCCAAAACGTATTCAATGTTTATGATATATTTGCATTTCCAAAACTCAAACGACATATACAATGTTCAAACTAAACTTGTATTTCTGAGACATATTCAACATTTACAATGCTTCATAATCCAAAACATATACAATGTTTTTATAGTTCATCAACAAAACTAAAATTTCAACATATACTCAAATATCAGCAAATAGGTCTGGATATTTCTCTCGAACTTCCAATTCACGCTCCCAAGTTGCTTCCTCAACCCCGTGATGTTTCCACAATACTTTGACCAAGGGAATTGTCTTGCCTCGCAAGACTTGGTTCCGCCTATCCAAGACTTTCACCGGTCTCTCCTCATACAAGGCATCCTTGTCTACCTCTAAGTTGGTCTAATCCAACACATGCGATGGATCCGGCTTATACTTCCGAAGCATGCTAATATGAAATACGTCATGCATCCCGGAAAATTATGGTGGTAACGCCAAACGATAGGCAACCTCCCCAATCCGCTCAAGGATCTCAAAAGGGCCAATAAATCAAGGGGATACCTTCCCACTCTTCCCAAACCTCATCGAACCCTGCCTAGGTGATATTTTCAAAAAGACATGATCACTCACATCGAATGACAAAGGTCTCCTCCTACAGTCGGCATAACTCTTTTGATGACTTTGGGCTGTAACTAACCTCTTACGGATAAGCACTACTTTCTCCGTCATTTCCCAAACCAACTCTGGACCCAAAGGTGCATCACCCACCTCGGCCTAACACACTGGAGATCTACAAGGTCGACCATACAAGGCCTCAAACGGTGCCATGCCAATACTCGATTAAAAGCTGTTATTATAGGCAAACTCCACTAAGGGTAGGTGTCTCTCCCACGACCCTTTAAAGTTAAGGACACAGCCTCGAAGCATATCCTCAAGGATCTGAATGGTACGCTCGGACTGTCCGTTAGTCTGAGGATGGTAAGTCGTGCTAAAAGCCAATCTAGTGCCCAAGGCACTCTACAAGCTTTGCCACAGCCGAGTTGTGAAACGTGGATCTCTATCCAAAACGATTGTCACAAGGACCCCGTGCAATCTCACTATGTCCCGAATATACAAGTCAGCAAGGTAATCTACTGAATCTCTTACGCGCATAGGAATAACATGCGCTGACTTGGTCAACCGATCAACTACCACCCAAATGGCATCACTACCCCGTTGAGTCCTCGAAAGACCCATAACAAAATCCATCGTAACATGGTCCCACTTCCACTCAGCTATAGGCAAGGGTTATAACAAACCCGCTGGTCTCTGATGTTCGACCTTCACTTACTGACAAGTAAGACACTTCAATACAAACACTGCCATATCTTTCTTCATACCTCTCCACCAAAACTGATGACTCAGATCGTGATACATCTTTGTGCCTTCCAAATGCACCGCAAGGCGTGAATGATGAAACTCTCTGAGTACTTCCTCTCGGCAAGACTCCGGCACAAACAAGTGGTCACGGTATCTCACACTCAGGTCCGGATACACAGTTAAACCCTTCTCTACCTTCCCACTGGAGATCTTCTCCAAGAGGGATTCTACCTTAAAGTCACCCCTCTGCGCTTCTAACACTCGGTTCACAAGTGTAGGTTGTGCAACTACGGAGAACAAGGCTGCAGACTCAACAGACTCGCCCAAATGCAATTTAAATTCACCAAGGGCACCCGACATCTCCCATTCCTGGATAGCAATACAAGCTACACTACTGATGGATTTCCTACTTAGGGCATCGGCCACAACATTGGCCTTCCCGGGATGATAATGTAACTCGAAGTCATAATCCTCTATGAACTCCATCCACTTTCTCTGCCTCAAATTCAAGTTCTTCTGTGTAAACAGATATTTCAGACTCTTATGATCAGAAAACACCCCAAATCTCTTGCCATACAGATAATGCCTCCAAATCTTCAAGGCAAATATCATCGCTACTAACTCTAGGTCGTGAGTAGGGTAATTCCTCTTGTGTGTTTTCAACTGCCGTGAGCCATAGGCTACTACTTTTCCTTCTTGCATCAATACACAACCCAAACCCTCTCGTGAGGCATCACAATGCATGAATAGCCTAAACCCCTCCTTGGAATAATTAAGATTGGAGCGGTAGTAAGTCTAACTTTAAGCTCTTGAAACGACTTTTCACAAGTCTCACTCCACACAAATTTGACCCATTTCCTCATCAATCTAGTCAAAGATGAAGCTAATTTGGAGAAATCCTCCACAAATCGATGGTAATACCCGGCCAACCCCAAGAAACTACGGATTTCGAAAGCATTCTTAGGTTGTGCCCAATCTTGCACTGCCTCTATCTTGGATGAATCTACGGTCACCCCTTCCTCGAATACCACATGGCCTAAAACTTAACCTCTTTTAGCCAGAACTCACACTTCCCAAACTTAGCATACAACTTATGGTCTCTAAGCAACTCCAGCACCACTCGCAAATGTTCCTCGTGCTCCTCCTCGGAGGGTGAGTAAATCAGAATATCATCCACAAAAACAACCAAAAAATGGTCTAAGAATTCTCAGAAGATTCGGTTCATCAAGTCCATAAACACAGTTGGTGCATTGGTTAGCCTAAAAAGCATCACCAGAAACTCATAATGGCCATACAGCATACGGAATGTCGTCTTCGGGATATCCTTCTCCCTTACCCTGAACTGATGGTAACCCGATCTCAAGTCTATCTTAGAGAAACAACTAGATCCTTTCAACTGATCAAATAGGTCATCTATACGAGGCATAGGATACTTGTTCTTAACCATAACCCGGTTCAACTTTCGGTAATCAATACAAAGTCTCAAGGCTCCATCTTTTTTTTTTAGCAAAGAGGGCCAGTGCTCCCTAAGGAGAAGTACTAGGGCGAATAAAGCCCTTATCTAGTAATTCCTGGAGTTGAATCTTCAACTCACTCAACTTAGCTGGCGCAAAACGATACAGTGCCATAAAAATTAGTGTTGTGATAGACACTAAATCAATAGAGAACTCAATCTCTCGGTAAGGTTGTAAACTAGTAAGATCCTTGAGAAAGACATCCGAATACTCACAAACCACTCTTGGCAACTCAACCCAAGCCTAATCACACTTACTACTCATAAAGCTAGCAAGAAGATAACTAAGCTCACTCCGCCCACGTGGATCATACACCGGTGGTAAAACTCTACCAACAAGATCCCCCAAGAAATGAAAACAATCACCGCTCAAGGTACATATAGTAACCCTTTGACGGTAGCAGTCTATAATAGCCTAGTATGACGATAACCAGTCTATACCCAAGATAACATCAAAACCAGACATATCTATCAACACAAAAGAAAAGAGAGGCCGACGATCGGCGACCTCTATATCACAGCCCCGACACCCTTGCTTTAGAACCATCTCACCCCCAATAGGTGACACAACACAAATAGGAGATGCAAACTGTGCCAACTCTAACCCCAAAATAGATGCAAATGCAGACGAAATAAATGAATGGGATGCATCCGTATCAATCAACACATTAGCAACTGAGTTGTAAAACAAGAAGGTACATCTCACAACAGATGGAGCTGGTACAAGGTCTGGCGCGGTAACAGCAGACACACATCTCGTAGGTCTTTGATCTACCTGCTCACCTCTCGGAGCATAAGACTGCTGCACTGACTGAGTCAAAGAGGCTCCCTGATTGCCCTCGAGGCTTGTACTGACTGTGCCGGCTGGTGACTCTGTGTCTGCCTCGAACCAGACGTATCGGATGTGTCACCCAACTATAGGAAAAACCTCTTCAGGTGCCCCGCCTGCCCACACTAATAACAAGTGAGCGGCTGGCCTCTACCCTGACTCTAGCCCTGAGAATGAGCCGAAGATGAAGCCGCTCATTGCCCTCCTCTCTTATGCGGGCAAGTTGGAGAGTTGTGGCCCAACAGACCACATTTGAAACAAGTGATGTCTCTCTGACCGCCTCTTCTAAAACCCGAACTTGGCACTGGAAAGGTGGATCTTGAATGCGCTCCCTAGGACTACTGAGGGTTACAGCCCCTCTGCCTCTTATTGTCCCCCTGGCCATTCTGACTCCTCCTAGAGCCCCTCATCCTCTCCTCCTCCGCATGCATGATAGTCTCAAGATGGGCTGCAGCCTCCACAAGGCGCCTATAGTCCCTAATCATGGACCCCGCAACTCTAAACATGAGTTCGGTCCTCAATCTCTTCTTGAACTCCAGACAACGGCGATCCTCAGTCGCCACTAACTCCGGTGCAAACCTAGACAAGCTAGTAAATGTAGCCTCAAACTCAACCACTGGTGTATTCAACTGCACTAACTTGGAGAATTGATCCCTCAACTTCACCCTCCCTGTAGCAGGCAAGTAATTGTCCTGGAAAACATCAACAAAGGCCTCTCAAGTCCCTCCAATGTGCCCCCGCGCATACTTCCACCAGTGACCCACGTCTCCCTTCAGCTGGAAGGACGCCAAGGTCACTCTCAAACCTCCGTCTTCGATGTCGAGCATCTCAAATGTCTTCGTCATTTGTTCCAGGCACTCATCAGCCTTTAGTGGCTCCTTAGGGTCACCCAAAAACTCGTCCGGATTCGACCAGAAGAACTCCCTCTTTAGAAAAGACGGTCCTGCCTCTGCTACTTGGGCTTGGACTTGATTCCCAGCCCTGAGAATGTCCATAGATTCTCTCAATGCTTCGGCCATCTTACGGGCTAAGGCACCCATGGCCTGCTGACCAACCGGTTCGGCCACATTGGCCTGACCAACTCCTTCTTTCTGTACCGGAATCTCATTAGGTATAGGCATCTCGTGCCTCCTAGGCCTACCACGCCTACCACCATGACCTCGTCCTGACATCCTAATAAAGGTAACAAAAGAGATTAGCACATTTACAAATGTGCCGAAGCTATCTCACTCGCATCCTAATTCGATGGACAACTGTAATTCACTCCATATAAGCACATAATCACATACGAATTTCATTTCCGGATAATGATCGTCCCGTGGCGTTGCTAGAGTTCCAGTTAGAAACGGCAGTGATCAAGTTCCTTTCCAACAAGACTCCTAGAAACCCATGGACCCGATCAAGCATGATATGAAATGTATTACTTTCATTCATCAAAGTTTAGATTACAAAAGAGATTACATGCATTACACTTTCATAAATATCTATTCTGAAACTACAGCATGTAACACTAATTAATAATCAACAAAATAAATGCCCTACGGGTTTATATCTTTCCAAGTTATCACTTGGTTACAACAAAGGAAGAGTCATAAGCTTTTTATAATTAAAGCCCTCGACCCAAAAGAAAACATATAAATACAAAACAAAATAACAAAAGTAGAGCCTCCAGCCCCTAGACCTCCCAAGCTATGGTCTTGGAGGCAGCATGTCACCTGTACCTGAAAATGATTTCCCAAGTAGGGTGAGTCAAAACCCAGTATAGATATGCTAAAACAATATATGAGAATTAACTAAGATATCAGCATCAGATAAATGTTCAATACTTGTAAACCAACTTATACCCTTTCCATGACCAATCAATACTGACATTCATATTTCAGTCCATTTTTATTCATATATCCAAATCAATCCATTGACATAGTTCATTGTTATCTAAACAATTCAAAACGAGACTACAACTCATTTATTAACACTTCAATAACAACCATTATTCAAATAGTTCCATGTTCTTATCATTTTACGGAATCACATCCGAGGGAACCAGCACCCATATGTATATAAAATTTTGGGACTTGCACCCTGGACACTCAGGCCAACTTAATTATCAATGGAGTCTATCCCTTATCTCCTCCCAAACAGTGGAGTACATCCCCTATCTCCTTCTAAACAATGATACATATACAATGTATTTAAAAGTGTGTCATATACAATGACTGCCAAAATTCACACATTCAACAATTTAATCAAACCGTCATATTCAATGACATAATTCATATTACTAGTTTCAATTTACCTAGTCCTCATGCAGTTTCTACAACAATCATAGCTATCCTCCACCGATAGCTCAAAACAGATATTTCTAAACAAATAAACAAATCTATTAAACAAATAATTTGCGAAACTTTCCATAGGTGAGTGATTTATCAAATCCAACTACACCATTCATTTATACGCCCTTCCAATTTCATGTTTCCACATCAATTTCATTATTTATACAAAATAATTTATTTGATTCAAATTAGGGAAATTCTCAATTTTTTCAAATATTAACCCTAAGGCCTAATCTCACTGATTATACTCAAATAACATCATGTTCAAGACCTCACATACACATATGGGGCTAACATAGAAAACCCCTTTTTCAAAACTCAAACCCAAATCCTAACTTCACCCAAATCCTCCCAAATCCCACCAATTATGCAAAATGACAAATACCTAGGTTAAAACCCATATTAAAGAGTAGAGCATCCCTACATCAAGTGTAGAAGCTCAAATAAGAGAATGAAAAACTTTGAAGATGCCCAAAACTTAAAATTTCTTGGATCAAATGGTAGCTCACAAGTTGCTCTACCTTTTTCTCAAAGGGAGTAGAGTAGAAACCATTAGATTCTAGGGGATTTGTAGAGAGAAGTAGACTTTTGGAGAAAGAGACAGCCGATCTAGGGTTTTGAGTGAAAAGAGATGCAAAAAGTGATACAAAAATGGTCTGCTGAGAACTGTTATACGCAGTCCTCGTTCGAGTGAAGGAGTCATCGCTCAAGCGACCAGACACAACAGTGACCTCGCTCGAGCGCAGAATGCAAAGCTTCAGGTCTGTCACAAACGCAGACGCATGCTCGAGCGCAAGAAGTCTCGCTTGAGCGAAGAAGCAATTTCACCAAGCTCGCTCAAGCGCAAGAAGATTTTCTTGAGTGAAGAACTTCCCTCTTCCCAGAAAAACTACGTCTGGGAGAGAAACCTGAAGACCCTCAAACCTCGCTCGAGCGCAAGAAACCTCGCTTGAGCGAAGAAGCAAATTACACAAGGCTCGCTCGAGCGAGAGAAGTCTCTCTCGAGCGAAGAGGCCAAATCTGGGCAACAATAATCTAAACCAAACAACAACCAACATGTTCCAAACTCGCCCAACAAGTTCCAAAACTGAAATACAAAGAGTCAAAGGGGAAAAACAAGACATGGATACAATATTCAATCACGGAACCCGAGTTCGGAACACAATGAATATCGGGGCAAAACCGGGATCGCTATACATTTCAAAATTCAAGTTTGAGGGTAAAAAAAATATCTAAAACAAATATAAATTCTTATTAAATCTATCTATCTATCTATCTATATATTATATAAGTAAAAGGGAGTTTCTAACCAGAAGTCTTGTGAGAGTTTCAATATCTCAAACTAAAATTTCTAATTTTTTTATTTTAAATAATTTAAAAAATATTCTATAGCTCTCGGTCAAGCAAAATAATAATTAATTAATTAATTAATTAATATCTCTTGATTTATGACTTTCAAATGAAAAGTATATCAAATATATAAAATAAAAAATAGAAAGTATACCAATCCATTTCAAAATTTAAATTTGAGGGGCACTAAATATGAAAAATATTCTATTAATTTAAATTTGAAATTATAATGATTTATCCCACAATATATAAGTTTTAAATAATGATATATTCCATAATTTATCTATATATCTATATATTATTATAGTTGCAAAATATTGTCATTTCGTTAAGGTTGAAAGTTGTAATTCTTTTTTCTCATTTTTTTAATTATTTTGTTTAATTTTTTGTTAATACGTTTTACAATATGATTGGTCTATAAATTAATTTTATATTCTTAAAAGAAAATTTCAAATTTGGATTCTTACTTAAATTATGTTACTATAATTGGAATGAGATTAATATTCATTCCTTAAATTTTGCATCCTTTATTAAATTATAAAATAAAATTTCAAATAATTCTTCTTCAAAATATATTACTACAATTAGAATGAGATCAATATTCACATGTGTCATAATATTATTGGTCTAAATATAATTTGTTGTAAATACATGTGTTCAAATTATTAATCACTATTAATTTTTTTTTCTTTTTTTGTTTTAAATTTTGTAAAAAAAATTATATCATTCTAAATTATAAGGACTTGAACAATAATATTTTTTAATATAATTTTTTGTTTAAACGAAAGAACAAAACATAACTTTTTTAGTACTTACCAAATATGGTGGATTTTGTTAGATTTTTTTTTTTAATTTCAATTGTCAATTAAAGAAATTAAAATAAAAAATAATGATATCTTTGGCTCAAATTGTTAAAAATTTAGTTTTTCTAAATAAATTAGAAAGAAACGTTGATTTTTTTTATTATTATTAAAAGTGATAGTTCGTTAAACTTTTTTATTTAAAAAAAGAGGGTTATGGGTGATAATTTATTGTTCATCTAGAATTATTTTCAGATTAAATGAAAATATCATATTTTAATTTTAATTTTCTTACCTTTTTTTATTAAAATACTTTTATTTTGTAAGAAATTTGTTTTTGTTCTATTTAATATTTTATTGTAATTTTTAAATTAAAAATAATTTCAAAAAATCATATTTAAATTATTTATGCCATTATAAGAAGTAAATTTTTTTAATATCAACTTAGTTGTAGTTTGGGAAGTGCTAAGTAAATATACTTCTTTACTTTTTACAAAAATATGCATAGAAAAATAGAGATTAATTAAGTATATTTTTTTTACTTTTTACGAAGAAATGTGTAGAAAAATAGAAACGTGATGTGATCCAAAAAAGATAAAAAGGTAAAAAAAGAAAAAAAAGAAAAAAGTGAGCTAATATGGCACTTTCCAAACAATCCTTTATTTGATGATTCCTTTCTAAAAGGTGTATTTTTAAAATATTTTCAAGAAAATTCTATTGAAAATCTTAAGTATATTGCTTTTTCTTTTGTTCATTAATATTAAAATTTTAATTAATTTTATTTATTATTTTAAAAAATAAATTAGCAAATAATTTATATGTTTATATATATAATTTTTTTTTGGTTCCTCAGGTTATAATTTGGTGTTTCTGGTCTAGTCCACTCAAATTTAATTTGAATTTTTAATTTTCTGCATAGGTCCTCACTTAATTAAAAACTATATAGTTCAATCTTTAAAAAAATTTAAGCTCGACTCAAGTTGCTTGGGTTGAGCCCACCTAAGTTTGCAATTCTAGAAAGGGAGATTGAAAGTTACATGATTAAATTTGTGACAAATTAAAAAATAATAAATAAATTGTGAGACTTAAATTGTAAATTTCAATCTTTTTTGTTTTCATAATTTGCATACAAAAATTTAACTATTTATATTATTTTGTATAAAAATATATCATTAACTGTTTTACATGTCGTGTGTAGCACGAGTTACCACTAGTCTATATCTATATCTATACTATATATTAAGCAAAATGGGGTTTTTAATCCCAAGGCCTGTGAGAGCCCCAATCTCCTAATCCTAATTTTCTAATTTTTTGATTTAAAAAAAAAACCTCAGCATTTATTAACTTCTCCCAACCTACAATCCCTTTTGACTTCTCTCATAATTATTGCAACACCCTTTTCAATTTCTCCCACACACTATGGTTACACAAAAAAAAAAAATGTAGTGAGGTTACATTGTATATTTCTCTCATGTTTACTTGATGATTCATTCTCATTTGTTCTTTCCTGAAATCATCAAGTCTTAAATCACCAATTAACCTGTGAGTGTTCTTGAGGATTGAGTGTGTCGTGGATTCGACATCTCTTTGCAAAGGTGAATGTCCACGGATTGAAGGTCACAGTTCAGTTACTTGTAAGTCTCGAGTGAGCACGTGTGCCTAGATTGGTTGGTGTAAGAAATCTCTAGTACTACTCTTTTTCATAGTGGATTGTTATTGTAGCCGAGGGCCCATGACTTTTTAATCACATGTTGGTGAATTCCAATTGTGGTTTTTCCATGTAAAAATCTTTGTGTTGTGTTTGTTATCTATTCTTTCTTTTATTGTTGAGCTCGGTTGGTTCAAATCTATTAATGCAATAATCACAAGATCATGGGACTATTGTTTTTCATACTATAATTCTATAGGCTCCGTTTGTTTTGGATGTAGAGGGTGAGATGAGATTAGGATGGAAGTGGAACTAATTTAGTGTTGTGTTTGTTTGTAGAGTTGGGGAAGGGATTGAGATAGAGGAGGGGATTAGGATAGAGGTTGGAAGAGGGATTAGGATGCAGGAGGTGGAGATAGTATTAGAAAAATAGTCCACCGGATTAGAAAATTTTTATTTTTTACATGTTGGGCATTTTTTTTTTTTTGAACATTAATGTTTAATTTTTTGTATTTTTTTATTGAAATTTTTATTGATAAATCCCATTTAGAAGTGTTTTAACCCAAGAAGTCCATGAAGGAATTTTTTAACCCATTTAGTCCCATCTATGTATAATTTTATTCCATAAAGTCCTTTTTCTTGATTTACACTATTTTCTTGGACACTTATGTCCTTATATTTAATTTTGATACCCTTATAAATATTTTTTGAATGTTAGCAATTTTATGATGTGAACATTCATATTTTAAAATTTACATTGGTAGGAATGTAAAATTGGCCCGTGGGCGGCCCGAAACCCGCCCGTGAGCCGAGATGGGCCTAGCTTGGCCCGTTGACAATGTGAATAATCACATTGACATATTAACATTCACATTACTAAGAGTGTAAAATTGGCCCGCGTCCCGTGGCGGCGCAAAACCAGCCCGGGGCCTATAGGCGGCCCAGGGCGGGCCCGGTCCGGCTCATTGACAATGTGAATATTCATATTGACATGTTAACATTCACATTGATAAGAGTATAAAATTGGCCCGCGGCCCATGGGCGGCCAAAAGCTCGCCCGCGGCCCGGGGCGGATCCGGCCTGGCCAGTTAACAATGTGAATATTCACATTGACATGTTAACATTCACATTACTAGGAGTGTAAAATTGGCCCGCGTCCCGTGGCGACACAAAACCCGTTTGCGGTCCATGGGCAGGCCCAGCCTGTTGACAATGTGAATATTCACATTGACATGTTAACATTCACATTAATAAGAGTATAAAATTGGCCCGCGGCCCATGGGCGGCCAAAAGCCCGCCCGTGGCCCGAGGCGGACCCGGCCCGGCCAGTTGACAATGTGAATATTCACATTGACATGTTAACATTCACATTGATAGGAGTGTAAAATTAGCCCGCGCCTCGTGGCTGCCTGAAACCCGCCCACGGCCCATTGGCGGCCCGGGGCGGGCCCGGCCTGTTGACAATGTGAATATTCACATTGACATGTTAACATTCACATCGATAAGAGTATAAAATTGGCCAGTGGCCCAGGGCGGGCCCGACCCGCCCGTTGACAATGTGAATATTCACATTGACATGTTAACATTCACATTGATAAGAGTGTAAAATTGGCCCGCAGTCCGTGGGCAGCCCGAAGCCCAACCGCAGCTCGAGACGGGTTTGGCCCGACCCGTGACAATGTGAATATTCATATTGACATGTTAACATTAACATTGATAGGAGTGTAAAATTTACCCGCGGCCTGGGGTAGGCCCAGCCCGGCCCGTTGACAATGTAAATATTCATATTGACATGTAAAAATGCACATTGAAGGAATGTAGAATTGGCCCGCGGCCCGTGGGCTGCTCGAAGCCCGCCCATGGCTCGGGGCTGGCTCGTTTCAGGGGCCCGAGCATGTCCGAGACCTTAGGTTAGGGCCTAGGCCATGACTTTGAAGCCCGGCCCGGCCCATCGGCCCACTTAAGGCCCATTCAAGTCTCGGTCTGAGGCCCAGCCCGTCCAAGACGCAATGTTTTTTTTATGAAAAATAATAAAATTTTGTTAAAAAAAATTTAAAAAAATTTAAAAAAAATGGCATGGCCAGGCCCGCCCAAGCCCGACCTAAGCTCGAGGCTAGGCCGAGGCCCACTGGCCCAACCCGAGGCTCGATCCATCAGCCCGTCCTAAGCCCAAATACCGTTGTGCCAGGGCTACGGCCTGGGCCTAATTTTTGGGCCCGTGGGTCGGCCCGACCCGGCCCGGGAAAGGCTCGTTTGGGCCCAGGCTCGAGCCTAGTCCGAGATCCTACGCTAGGGCCTGGGCCATCACTTTGAAGCCTGGCCCGGCCCATCGGCCCAATTAAGGCCCATTCAAGGCTCGGTCCGAGACCCGGCCCACGCCGAGGCCTAGTGTCTTTTTTTGTGGAAAATAATAAAATTTTAGTAGAAAAAATTAAAAAAAATTAAAAAAAAGGGCCAGGCCCGCCCCGAGCCGCCAACGGGCCGTGGGCGGGTTTCGAGCAGCCACAAGGCGCGGACTAATTTTACACTCAATCAATATGAATGTTAACATGTCAATGTGAATATTAACATTGTCAACAGGCTGGGCCTGCCCATGGACCGCAAACGGGTTTTGTGTCGCCACGGGACGCGGGCCAATTTTACACTCCTAGTAATGTGAATGTTAACATGTCAATGTGAATATTCACATTGTCAACAGGCCGTT